>ML108600.1:25530-59069 GCA_003697995.1 Taxidea taxus jeffersonii
CACCATATTTATATATTTTTTTATAGTTATCCTTTCTGATGTTTCCATTTCTTTGTGTAGGCCCGAATTTTGTCTGAAATCCTTTTACTTCCACCTAAAGATGTTTTAGTTAACAGTTATATTGCACTGGTCTTCTATGAATATATCCTTCCAGCTTTTATTTGTTTGAGAATTTATGTAGTTCGCTTTCAATTTAAGGATCTGACTTGAACTAGAAGTCTAAGTTGACAAGTTTTGCTCCATTGTGTTTACTTTGTTTTGCTTTGTTTTCCATCAGCTCCATAAAATTCATCAGTGTCTTCCAGCTTATCTAGTTTCTCATAAGTCTTTTCCTTGTCATTTTTTAACTTGTCCATGATCTATATTTTAATTTATCTGCTTTTAAGATGGGATCCTTATCATCAATTGTCAGCCTTTGGATTATGATTTTTCCAATGTGTGATTTTCTTTATGTTTATCCCACTTGAATTTTGTTGACTTTCCCAACTATGCAGAGTTTATGGTAAACTTTGGTAAAATTTTGAATATTTGTTCTGTCCACCTGCCATTCTGTGCCTAAAATTCCATGCATGTCATAACACCTTATATTCTCCCATAAGCCAATGAGGTTCTGTTCATTCATTTGCACAATTTTTAGACATGGTACTTCATTTGGTATAATGTCTATTTCTCTGCCATGATATTCCTTCTTTTTTATACACTGTCCAATATGCTATTAATCCCACCCAGTGATTTTTTCATTTCATTTCATTTCATTTCATATTTTAGTTTTAAAATTTCCATATAATCATTTTTAGTAGTTCTAAATTCTTTATTTGTCTCTCATCATGTTCATCTTTTCCTTAATATATTCTAATATCTTTATAATCACTGTTTTAAAGTCTTTGCTAGCAGTTTCAATTATTTTCCAGCAAATCTTGGGTAGCTGTATCGATGAGAAAAAAAAAAATTCATCTTTCTGGGTCACACAGTCTTACTCCTTTGCATATATATTTTGTTGTTGTTGTACACCAATCATTATGGAGAGTAGACTGCTGGATTGGAGTGGGAGTTTTTTCATGGCAAGAAATCAATTTATTTCATAAGTAGTTTGACCTTTTTGAGGATCATTTTAAATTTTGTTAGACATGTAGTATTTACTTGTATGTAATCTTTACTTCTGGTCTAGTTGAGCCCTAATCCTCTGGTGAGAGCTTTCCATAGTCTCCCCTGAATTCTGAATCCCTTGCTAATTTTAGAGTGCTCAGAATGCCATTCCATTTGGGTTGTTTGAAACACAATTATCTTCTAGCCTTTTATGAGTTTCAGGGATACTCATCTCACAGTCCCTGGATACTTGTTCTTATATCAGTAGTTTTTTTTTTTTTTTTTTTCTCCCTCTTCCCAATAGTTGTTCTTTTTATGGCCTCATGCAGACTAGGCATGCATGGGATCCAGCCCAAAACTCAAGGAATGGCTTTTGCTTCCATACAGATTGTTTTCTCTGTTTCACTGCCTCATCTCCAGTACTTCATTCTGAAATGTTTAGACATCTTAGTCACTCCGCACTCTGATCTCATCTTAACAAGGCAGCACATTCTATATACTGCAACTGTCTTCACACACATGCTGTGGTTTAGAAAATGCCTCCAGGCAGAAAGTCAGGATAATCATGAAGCTTATCTTATTTAGCATCCTTATCTCACAGATGACGGTCCTGAACAGTCTTCTGTCTAACATCTAACACCATTTATTTTGTGCTTTTTCCTTCAGTTATTTATTTATGATGAAATGTCTAGTCTAGTAGTTATTATAACCTCATTACAGGAGGTGTAAATCAATTACAGAGTTTTAATTATGAAATTATGAAACACTATTTCTAAATTCAAAATGTATCATTTTTATTGTGCTATTTCAGTCAACAATACGTTTGCTTTAAACACCAAGTATAAGGATCTATAATTGGGAACTCCTTCCTGTTATAAACCCCAAAGGCTTATGAACTTGACTGAAGTCACACAATACATAGTTTGAGATCCTTATATGAATCCAGACAATGTGATCCACATCAATGCACTCAATCATTTTGTTGCTTCTCTTTTCCATGATACAGTGATGAATAATTTTATTTATCAGTTTAACTGGGCCACAGTGTGCCCAGATATTTAGCTAAATATTATTTCTGGGTGTGTCTGAGAAGGTTATTCTAGATGAGAATTGATAAACTGAGAAAAGTAGATTGCCCTTCCCAGTGTGGGTAGTCCATTTCCAATCCACTGATGACCTGAATTGAAGAAAGAATTCTTTTTCTCTCCCTGGCAGTTTTCAAGCTGAGACATGGGTCTTCCTCCATCTTCAGACTTGGACTCATACTGGGACCCACACCATCAGCTCTCACAGTTCGCAGGCCCTTGGATGAAGACTGGAACTTACACCATCTGTTCTCAGGCTTTTAGACTCAGATTAGAACTACACTGTTCATTCTCCTAGGTCTCCAGCTTGCCAACTGAACATCTTGGATAAGCCAATTCCTCACTTTAAATATCTCTCCAGTTCTCTCTCTCTCATTCTCAATGTCTCTTATGCAAACAGAAGCTTCATCAGTAATGTGTCAAAATACCTTAAATTTCCAAATTTTAAGAAACTTCTAAATCATTTGTAAATTTTAGGAAATTTTTAGTCATTTGTAAATTATGATATATCTACTTTCAGCTATATCTTACTATACAGCGTACACTTGACCTCTAGTACTAAACCAAAAATATATGTCACAATCATAATTTCCCAGTATGATTCACATTTCCTTGGTATACATTCTTATTTTTTCTTTCTGTATTAATTAAAAATTATTATCTGTTAATTTTAAGAGACATACAGTGTTTGAAAGGAGCTGAATCTGGAGAAAAATATTGCCTGGGGCTGTTGATTTAACATCTCAAGGTATACAAATACATAGATCTATGAAGATAGAAACCACATTTGTGTTTTTCAAAGGTGTATTTCCAGGATCTGTAACACTGTGTGTCCAACTAATGCTTATTGAATGACTGAAGTTTACAAAACACTTTCACATACTCTTGACAGTACTGGGCATTGAAACAATAACTTGATTCCTTAAGAAAAAGGATTAAGGAGGGTGCCTGGGTAGCTCAGCCAGTTAAGTGTCTGTCTTCAGCACAGATCATGGTCTCAGGGGCTTGGGATTGAGGCCTGCATTGGGCTCCCTGCTCAATGGGGAACCTGTTTCTCCCTCTCACCTGTCCCTGCTCATGCTCTCTCTCTATTAAATAAATAAATGAAATCTTAAAAAAAAATAAAGAAAAAGGATTAAGGTTTATCTTACTTTGTATAAAGTTACAAAGTATTATTTAGAATAAAATATAGTTAAACATTTAAAAAATAAGGAAGAAGAATAAACAATTCTATAGAATTGTGACCAAATTCTATCTCTAGTTGATTTTGCCATCTATGCTCAACAAGAAAGAAGGGAGAGAGATTAACTCATCTAGAAAGGGACAGTATTTGAAGAAAAAATTTGAAGGTAAACACTGGATAAATTACATATAAAAACATTTTGGGCACCTGGGTGGCTCAGTGGGTTAAGCCTCTGCCTTCGGATCAGGTCATGATCCCAGAGTTCTGGGATTGAGCCCCGCATCGGGCCCTCTGCTCGGCAGGGAGTCTGCTTCCTCCTCTCTCTCTCTGCCTGCCTCTCTGCCTACTTGTGATCTCTGTCTGTCAGATAAATAAACAAAAAATCTATAAAAAAAAAACACAAAACATTTTGATGGCTTAAACTTCTACATGATCAGCATTCTCACTTCTACATAATGAAGAATTTCTTCAGACTTTTCAAACAATAGTATACCATTTCATTCCTTTCATTTTCCCTGTGGACTTGTTCTCGTCACAGCCCTAAATTAATAGCACACTATTTTTATATTGATACCATATCAAACTATTTTAGTTCTCTGATTATACAGTAATTTATGACATATTTCTTCATCTGTATTTTAATGCAATATTTAGATATCAAAATAAGAATGAATAATATTTGTATATGTTAAAACTTACACATGCACAAAATAAGACATTCTGCTGGAAATATATCTCCTTCTTTATTTATATGTATTCCAGAAGAACAGACTTTAATCATTTAAAAATGATGGCAACAACAAGTTGCCAGGCTTTTAATTTTAAGAAGAGAATATTGGAGGAAACAATACAGATGTTAGGGTAGATGCATGAGATTACAGATGTTAGGCACCTGGCATGGATAACAAACAGATGTATTGGGCTTGTAATTACTTCCAGGTGTCTATCATTTGGTTTAATCCTCATAATAGCTGAGGTATGTATTATTATTGCCCATGCTTTTCAAATGAGGTAACTGAGAACTGGAGAAGTTAAAATCTTTCTAATAATCGCACAAATACTAAGTGACACAGGCAGGACTGAAACCCAATTTGTCATGACTCCAAACTGTGTAGTCACTGCCATCATGGGAAATGTTAGCATAAGTAGCTTTAGCTTGTAAATTTTCAGACAAGAAGCAGAAATTGTCTTGAGTGCGTATTTCACATAGGTCCTAAGATAAGGTAGAAATAATAAAATATTTTAAAAAATGACAAAACATTTCCTACCAAGACATGTAAAAAATGGATATCTCTGAGGTACTTGAATTCAAAAAGCGTGTTACAGACACAAAGCAGGGTAAAATGCTCTAACAGGAATTCTAGAACTGAATGTCACCTCCAGTTTATAGTTCCCAACTCTATTTTGTCACAACACTTAAACTCTATTTTTTTTTCAAGTGAGTTTTGCAAGAAAAATAATGTGCCCCAATAATATGGACGCATTTTTCTTCCTGTTTATGCCATAACTTCTCTCTGATACTAACATCTCAAATTTGATTTATTTAAATTTCTAGTCTTTTTTCTCCAATGTATAGCTAGAGACTTTTAATTCATGAACTTCTTTTTAAAATGCAGATTCTAAATTTTCCAAGCCTGTGTAATATGTTCAGTTTGAATTGTATATATATATAGTATATTATAATTATTATTATAATATATTATATTAATATATAATATAAAATATAATGTAATATATTATATTGTTATTATAATATTGTATATTATAATTATATATATATATTTGAAAAGATTTTCAAATTTTCCAAGCCTGTGTAATATGTTCAGTTTGGATTATATATATATACATATATATATATTTGAAAAGATTTTCAAAAAATTAACTTAATCTGAGGTGCCTGGGTGGCTCAGTCAGTCAAGTATCTGCCTGAGGCTCCAGTCATGATCCCAGTGTCCTGGGATACAGTATTGTGTCTTGGGAATCTGCTCATCAGGGAGTCTGGTTCTCTACCTGTCCTTCCCTGCACTCATGCCCTCTCTCTCTCTCAAATAAATAAATAAAATCTTAAAAATATTAATTGAATCTTAGTAAAAAAATCATTATTTTTACTGATGTGTAGGGCATGTCAAAATATCCCTTATAAGGTGAAGGATAAGTTGCTGCATCTGGTTCATCCTACAACCAAGAAGGAGGCACAAGAGACTTAGAGATATTTGTAGATCTATAAGTCAAAATGGGGAAATGAAACTTTGAGGTGATTTAGGTTAACTTTCTAAATGATGTAATGTTTTTATTAGTCAAACTCTTCCAAAGATACAGATCAATATTTTTATGAGGAATTGGCTCACATAATGAGGTCACTGAGAATTCCCATGATCTCCTGACTTCAAGCTAGAGACCCAGGAAAGCTACTGATACAGTTCAAGTCTGAAGGCCTGACGCCCAGGGGTGCCAGCAGTGTAAATCTCAGTCCAAGGCCTGGAGAAGACCATTAAAGGAATAGGTAAGCAGGAAGTTAAGAGGAGACAAATTCCTTTTTAAGCACCTTTTGCTCTGTTAAGGCACTCAGTGGATTGCATAACACCCACTCACACGGGGGAAGACACCTACTTTACTGATTCCACTGATTCAAATGCTAATCTTATTCAGAAACACCCTTAAGGATATATCCAGAAATAATATTTAACATGGGCACCCTTTTGAATGATTCAAGCTGACACATAAAATTAACCATCACAACACTTAGAAAGAATTGAATAATGATCTGTATTAGCCAGCTGGAATAGGAGGCCAGCATCTTCTGGGAAATAGAGGGAGCCTAAGCAAGGGCCAAGTGAAGTTCTATATAAGGGCTAATTAGTATTTTCTAACACAATAAATGAATAATGTTCACAAAAGAACATGGTCTGGAAACTACATGAAATCTAGTCAGCTGGTTCATAAAGTTATCAGGTAGGGGAAGATAAAAGATGAATTTTATAATATAAGCAGGATTATCAATGTTTTCTTACAGGAGTTTTATCTTTGTCCTATAGTGGATGGAAAATCATTTTAGGGAATAACAAGGGAAAACCCCATATACCTGTAAGTGACAAAACTGGAGACCCACAAGGCAGTTAGAGTGCAAGACCAGCTTAAGGTCTGAATGCATGCAAGATACTGCAGGAAGAGGAAAGAGGCAAAGACAATTCATTGACAAATTTCTAACTTGGTAATGCCATTACCAGAGCAGAGAACTCTGTAGTAGCTGATGTAGAAAAGACAATGCTAGGGTTCAAAGCCAACAGACAAGAGAGAATTCTTGAGATGTCTTTGGCGCAAAAGGTGATTTTATTAAAGCACAGGGACAAAACCCATGGGCAGAAAGACCTGGAATGGGGTCATGAGAAGTGGCCCATTATATACTTTCAAGTTGGGAGGGGGTTAGAGATAGCGTAATTCTCAAAGGAATTTTGGAAACAAGATTTCCAGGAGCTTGAGGGGGCTAGCTATTGTTGGGAAAAGGTCATTTATTACCATCTAACTGGGCCACGTGCTTGGGAGGTTTAGAAATAAAGGATATTTCCAAAGGAAATTTTATACATTAAAGCAGACTTACAGGATTGGGGTGGAGAGTGTTAGGCTAGGATTGCCTTTTGCCCTTAAAGTATTAGCCTCTAAGCAGCTGAGTCCCCAGAGGAATGTCGCTCTTCAAACATTGGGTTGTAAGGAGTAAGGAAATTTAATAATTTTTCTTCTGCCTTTGTTTCCCACATCAGTAGATCAGTAGCCACTTTAATTGGAGCAATAACCACAATATTCCAGATAGAAATGGCAGCATGAAGTTGGATATACAAGGAAAAGACTAAAGTCTGGACTGATTATATAAATGTGAGATCCCAATGTGTTTGTATGGATCATGTGTTTATATTGGCTAAGTGTGGAATTCAAGGTGGAACAACAAGGAAACAGTTTGAGGAGACAGAGCTATAATCAAGTTAGGGAACCACTGAGGAACTCTTTTGTTTAGTGATCAAACATTATAGGCATGTCAGATAATTTTGGAAGTGATTACCCTTCATTTTATCATTAGTCAAGTTGTCTATTTTTAGGGAGCCAGCGATGACAACTCACCGTGAGGTCTTGTGCCCGGTGAGAACTGTGGTCCAGTGTATGGAGTCCTTGCTTAGAAAAAGCTTTGGGGTAAATTTTCACGGGGAATGTTCACTCAGTTTGGGAAAGTGATTGTTTACCCCTTAATTACTTCAAGGAATGCTTAGAGGTTATAACACCTGCATTAAATATCATTGAATGTGCATAAATCTTAAAACCCCATTAGGGCAGAGGAATATAGAACAAGTACAAAGATATTCAATTGGTTGTTTCTGTGGATATTTAGATCTTTTCCCTAAAAAAAAAAAAAAAAAAAAAAAGTGCATATCCAAACAGACCCTTTCCAAGGCCAGGGAAAATAGAAGGATATGATTGTAAGAAAAAGGGATCATACAGAAACAACCTAGTTTAAATCTTTCAATTACCCATGTTTGACTACGTTCTGCTCTGCATACCAAATGTCTCTTGGCTTTAGTGTAAAAGCTCCAGTAGAGGGGAGCTTTGGCAGCCCATCATTGTCTTAGTGTAATCAAGCACTTAGCAACCCTGACATCGGATGCTGGCATTCTCTGTTTGGAAACAGCGGTGGATTCCACAATGAGGTAGTTGATTGCTAATTTAGTGTACTAATGGAGAGAAGCAGGGGGCCTGCATTCTGCACCTGAACCCAGATGCCAGTTTGCTACCAAGATAATATGTTATTTAAGGATTAATTTACCCATTTATTGGTTCCATAGAGATTTTATAGTGTGCATTTTCCCAGACCCTTTGGCTCTTATCTTTCTCCATAGTGTTCATGAATGGTCATTTTTGCTTCTCTAGATCTTCCCTAAGTTGTACGAATATTAGAAAAAAATGAGCATACAACTTATTAATAATAAAGTAAGTAAATCTAAGCAGTTAAAACATCAGCAGTTAGACAATGAGACTTAAAGGGGGTATATATTCTAAAAAGTTTAACATTTTAGTATATCAAATATTTATTTTGGATAAACATTCTGTAATTTGTCAAGGTCCATCATACTTATTTAACAGAATTTCATACTTTAAGAAATATTTTCATAACTGTAATATTAAACTGAAATGTTAATGTCATATACTTATGTCAATAATAACTACATATACTTTTTCACAGGTCAGTGAAAATTAAATGTAATCTCAACTAAATCATTCTAGAGGAAGAAATGGAGAAAGATACAATAATCAAATATATCATATATGGCTTTAATAAGTCATAAAAGTACCATCATCATTTGACAGATAAAATTAAATGGCTTAGCCCTTAAGACACAAAATAGAGCCACATTCTACATGACATAATGAAAATTAAATAGAATGCTATTAAAAGATCAAATATACCTTTTTTTTTAAACCAAAACTTGCATAAAAAACGAAATAAATACAAAATATCATAAAACAAAACCATGGGGTTATATTACATAATGAATAGTGCATGGGTTGTTAAACAAAAGAGGTTTTAGATTTTCTTTTTCCACTGACCATATTTGTTAAGGCTACATATTCAGCAATAAATTAACGAAATACCATCAAAACCCTTTAGTAGAGAAAAATCTGCAAGAGTGCATTTTGTAAAATAGATGCATATTTGATTGAAATAAGATACAAAATCTCAAGTTGATTCAAGTTCTGTTGAACTAATATGGATAAAATATATATATTTCCTTAATAAAATATATATAGTGGGGTGCCTGGGTGGCTCAGCTGGTTAAGCCTCTAACTCTGGATTTCAGCTCAGGTCATGACTTCAGCATTGTGAGACTGAGCCCAGGGTCAGGCTCCATGCTGGATGTGGAGCCTGCTTTAGATTCTGTCTCTATCTCTCCCTCTGCCCTCCCCCCAAATTAAAATAAAATAAATAAATAAAACATACAGAGTTATAAAATTTATCTGTGCAATGCCTGTGCAATTTATTAGCTCCTTCACTTAAATGATACATTGGAAGATGAACAATGACTTGATTGTGCTTAACAATGACTTAAGTGTACTTTTAAAATATCAAATCATACATTTTTAATATTTATGTTCTACATTCAAAAACAATAGAATTTATGTTATTATTAAGTAGTGCAGTGGTCTAAACAGAAAAGTGACACAAAGATTTTGAGGTTCCAATTCACAAAATGCTATATAATAGTATTTCAAAATCATTACCCCTTGTGTTTTATCTGAAAAAAATGTCATGCTTTGGGAAATGTTTCTTTGAAAGAAGCAAAATGTACGTATGGTTGTCAATATTTGCCTGCCTGCTGATTTCAGAACTTGGGTGTGTTGGTTCGGGTTAATGTGTCCCAAGGAGAAGGAAGCTCTGTCTGTTCATTAAAAAGGTGGCTCCCAGGGCACCTGAGTGGCGCAGTCATTATGCACTTTGGTTTTGGCTCAGGCCCTAGTCTCAGGGTTGTAAAATCAAGTCCCATGTTGGGCTCATAATCAGTATAGAGTCTGCTTGAATTTCTCTTCCTCCCCATCTTTCCCTCCCACTTGTGCTTATTCTCTCTCTCGGTCTCTAAAATAAATAAATTGTTTTAAAACGGTGGTTCCCATGAGCCTCTTTGACAAGCCTTGCGGGATCCGTGAAGAGTTACTCTCTTGGCATCCTCTGGTTTGAGCAGAACTTCTGACATATCTATAAATAATATGTTGAGTGAATGAACGATCACTTCTACTTGTAAATTTCCCTAGATGGCTTTGACTGTTTGGAAGCACAAAATCCACACGCCTTGCTGTCTCGGTGAGGAAGAGCAACTTGTAACCGTGGCACCAAATTAATGTCAAAACTAGAAGATCAGAGAAAATTATGCCGAATGCAAGTCGCTTGCTCCCTCTTGCACAACTGACTTTTCAGTATGCCATGCATATTTCTACATCTTCATTCTTACAAAAGGAGAAATAAGCAGCTCTTTTGCCTCATATGTCCCCTGGAACATGCATATGACAAATAACACTGTTTTTCTTAACTCAGCTTTTTGTCCCTGCAAGTCAAATGAAGTGTAATAAAATTTCCTGTCTTAAAGGCAACACTTACTGCTGGGATGCTGACATGAAGTTTGTTCATATATGTCTCTAACCACATGCAACCTCTGATTGAATTCCCTTATTATTTAGGAAAACTATCTAACTGGATTGTGAATTTGTATTAAAAGAAATATACACTCTACATAGAATTCCTCTCAACAAAGCGACTGAATAATCAACAATTAAAATTATGTAAGCATGTCTAAAATACACTACCTTTCATTAAAATGTTTTATTTATTTATTTGTTAGAGAGCGAGCACAGGCAGACAGAGAGGCAGGGAGAGGCAGAGGGAGAAGCAGGCTCCCTGCAGAGCAAAGAGCCCGATGTGGGACTCAATCCCAGGACGCTGGGATCATGACCTGAGCCGAAGGCAGCCGCTTAACCAACTGAGCCACCAGGCGTCCCTAGACTACCTTTCTTAAATGTTTTTTTTGTTGTTGTTCTTTATGTCCCAAGGTATTTTTGGTTACATTTCTGTTTTACCATATTTGATGCATGCATTTATGTTACTTTTGAAAATGTGAGTGTTTTTTGTTTTTTTTTTTTTTTTTTTGGTTACCCTTAAAATGTCTTTCCCTTTTTAACCACTCAACAAATATTTCTGAGTTTACAGAGTTTCACAATTTTTATGTCCCTCTATTTTCAGTTTTTCTTTATTGTTCTTACTTCTTAGAACTTTCTCTTTGTGTTCCTTTGTTTGCCAAGATCTGTTTCCTTCTTAAGACACAGGCTTTCCAAGAATGCAATATTCTTTACTCAAAGCACAACATAATTCATGCATTCAGTTTGAGCTAAGCTCCGTGTAATTTTGCAAATTTTTATTTTTTATTTCTGAGGGCAACTTTCTTAATTTTATATGTATTTTAATATAAACCTAAACCAGATGGAAGTCTGATAATGTTTATTTTTTTTCTTTGCTCATAAATTGAATACTTATTAAATCTCCAAACTTTGTTTAAATGTATATTAATTCTAATGTAATATATTGACTTCTTCATTCTTCAGTTAAACTTAAAGCAGAAAAAAAATATTTTGTGTAAAAGGACATCTTAACACGATATTTGCTAATCTCAACATTAATTATATCAGTTATAAAGGTTGACAATATGGTATTGTTTAAATCAAAGCCTCAGACCAGTTTTTCATAGCAATTTTGAAATTGAAAGTAATGTAGATAACCAAGCTGGAAGAGCTAACTACTTTAAATAATTAGTAAAATGATTTATCCAAAGTAAAAGGATTTATTGAAAAATTAATATAATATGATATAGACTCTGTGATGGTTGATGTTATGTGTCCACTTGGAGGGCATTTTCAGTTGAAGTTAACATTTAACTCAGTGAACTTGGAGTAGAGGAGATTGTTTTACATAATGCTAGTGGGCTTCATTCAATCAGTTGAAGGCCTGAAGAGAACAAAAAGCCTGCTGAGCAAGAGGGAATTTTCTAGAAAATGACCTTCAGACTTTTTTGGTACCATCCGCTCTCCTGCATCTCAAACCTGCTGGCTCACACTACAGATTTGTACTTGGAAGCTTTCATAATCATGTGAGGAAATTTCTTAAAATGAATAATATATATGATCTCCTATTGGTTCTATTTATAGAACTAATTGGTTCTGTTTCTGTGAAGAACACTGGCAAATATAGAATCCTTTTTATTTATTTTTTTTTACTCAGTTAAATTAACATTAAAATTTTCTGTAAATTTCCTAAATTTCTTTGCAGTCATTTATTCAGACATGCATAACATTTATCTCTGACCTGCATGTAGAATTTCAATATACTTACAATGAGTAAGAACACTGGCAAAAGCTTTCATTCATAAGGACAGCCAAATTCAAGCTCCTGGATCCCAGCCAACTCCTAAGCGATGAGGCGATGCACATCGTAACACAGCACTACTGGGGAAGACATCCACAGAAGACAGATGACAGCAGGATGACAGCTGCGATATGGTGAGGCGAGGAGGGAAAACCACCAGTGCACAGCATGCCGGGAAAACGCTGCAAGCACTCACTGAGACACGACTTCACAAAACAGGACACAGCAGTGGAATGTGGAGAAGCAGCAGTGGACCAACTGTCTTGGGGAACAGTAATCATAATGGGTGTCTCGTGTGGAGTAAAGGCATCAGTTACTCCATGGGGAGAAGGGAAGTGACACTGCAGAAAAACATCACCTTTCATAGCAGAGGCAGGTTTGACATTTATAAGGTATGTAAAGGGAATCAGTGGTCCTTGAAGCACATGTATACAAATGAACAGTATTGGCACTTTTTTTTAACGTAAATATCAGTGTAGCATAAAGAATATCTGTTATCAGTGTGGAACAAACACATTAATATTAGTTTTTTATAAACAAAATTGGAAAGTATGCATATTCTAAATATAATGATGGGAAAAGCTGAATGCTTAAAGAAACTCTAATTTAATAGCATGAGCTGTATGGCAAAATACTATGTCATTTGCATTCTTAAATATTTTTCAATGTGTCTCTTTTACGTTTACCTTCTTTCTATTTGATTTTGAATGCTAGTTGCTAGATTTTTTGAGTTGTATCTTTTGAAAATCATCTAGCACTAGTGCCTACCAATCTGCTTTCTGGAACTATATATGTTTTTAATTAGAGAAACTCATGTAAATAATATTATAATAAATGCTTGTGTGAAATACTGTATGACTGTTAATTCTTCTTTTGGTCTTCTCTTGAAATGAGAATTTTTGAATGCTTCAGAGAGAAAATACCCTAAAAGAGTATTATTTTTAGTTTACCTAATTCAGTGAATAAAGACTGCAAGGGGTGCCTGGGTGGCTCAGTTGGTTAAGTGACCAGCTCTTGGTTTCAGCTCAGGTCATGATCTCAGCATCATGGGTTCAAAGGCTGAGACAGTTCAAGCCCCAAGCTCAGTGAGGAGTCTACTTCTCCCTCTTCCTTTGCCTCTACCCCCACTGACACTCCTTTCTCTCTCAAATGAACAAATAAATCTTAAAAAATAATAATAATAAAGAATTTAAGATACTCAGGTTTCTAAGGGTATCTCACACTTTGTTGGTTTAAATGTTTTAGGTCAGTTTCTGATCATTTTAATTCAGAAAATATCAAAATTTAACAGAAAATTATCTTCTATCTTTTATAGGAAGAGTTGAGGTCCCAAAGATTAATGCCTTTCCCATATTCTTTATTTCCCATATTCTTTAATTTGACAAAGTTTACACTAAGAAAATACCATCATTTTAAAAAAACCATTGTTTTTCATAACCTCTGAATCCTTTATTCTTTTCAGCATAAAATTACCTCTTTTCCTACATTTTAAATACACACACACACACACACACACACACATATATATATATATACATATACATATATATATACACAATTTGTACATATTTTTCTCAGGACATGTCTGTGTGCTTAGAATAATTAAAATACAGGAGATGAAGGGCTACAAGGGATGTGGTAATTATGGCTTTTATCCTCATGAGATTTGTGACATAGGAGAATAAAAAATAGAAATGACCTTAGTAAAATATAGGGATGTGTGATGGTACAAAGGTTTATTGGAGTTAAAAAATTAGAAAAAAACAAAACAAAACTTTTTTTTAAGATTTTATTTATTTATTTGACAGAGACAGAGGGGGAAAAAAAGCAGGGGAAGTAGCAAGCAGAGGGAGAGGAAGAAGCAGGCCCCCCATGGAGAGGAGAACCTAATGCTGGGCTTGATCCCAGAACCCTGTGATCATGACCTAAGCCAAAGGCAGCTGCTTAACTGACTGAGCCAACCAGGTGCCTGGAAAGAACATTTCTAACTGAGATTCTCAAGGTATGCCTCATAAAGGAGGTAAAAACTACCTCAGCATGTAAGGATGGGTAGAATCTTGACAAGAAGTAAATGTTGCAGGTTTTATCTTTTATTCATCTTATATACAATGAGGAAAACATTGATATGTCAAGAACTAGCATGGAAATTGTTATTATGTTTTGAGAAATGCTTTAAAAAACTTCCTGGATAGAAAATGGAGTTATAAGAACATAGAGCCAGCAGGATCCACAGTAATGCAACTTGATAAAAAAAAAAACAATTCTGGGGTTGATCCTGACACAAGAGTGGATGTGAGAAATCAGGAATATGACATAAGATGGAGTAAATTTTTATATCACATCTGAAGAGGATAACTTGGCTTTAATATAAACCCTTCCTCATAATTGTTTCAAATTTTCAAAAATTAATACTTATATTCTGTTTGTCATTCATTTTTGTATGGAAACTGAGTTGGTATATTTCATCGAAGATAAGGTATGTTCAAAATCAGGTTCCAGTCTTCAGAGGAAAAACTTTTATCACATTTTCCAGTGAATTCAAAGACATTTGAAGACAGCTTTGACTTATATTATTCAAAGAACAGAAGTCTGAATAGTTATTGTGGAAATATATACCTAGGTGCTCAGGAATGCTGGCTGAAATCTGAATCCTTTTTCTTGAAATTAATAGTTGTTTTTTGATTTTTTAGTTTTTTATTCCTTTTTTAAGTAGGCTTCATGCCCAACATGGGGATTGAACTCATGACTCCAAGATCAACAGTCACATGTTCTACTGATTGAGCCAGGCAGATACCTCAATAGTTGTTTTGTAATTAACTGTTTTAATAATAAAACATGTTTACATTTATTTCTCCTTTATCTAACCATGATTGATTCAGAATATATCTTTTATTTATAATTTCAGTAATTTCTTAATCTTCAGTTGATGAAGAAATCATATGTGATATATCTATACCATAGAATATTATTTAACAATGAAAATAAATGCAGATATACTACAATAATAGCAATCATGAATCATTATGATAAATTAAAGAAGTCAGCCCTCCAAATCACACATTATATGATTCCATTTATATGAAATATGTAGAATAGGCAAATCTATAAAGACATAAAGCAGATTAGTTTTTGCTAGGGGCTGGGGAGAAGGGTAAATGGGGAATGACTGCTAATGATTGCATGGTTTTGTTTGAGAGCGATGAAATATTCTGAAATTAGTGGTGATGGTTGTATAACTTTGTGAATGTATTAGAAACAAATGAATTGATGCTAAAAGGGTGAATTTCATGGTATGTTAATTATATGTAAATAAAGCTGTCTGTCAAGAGAAATTAGTGAGCTCAGAAGTCTAAGAAACTACTGCATTAAATTCTGAGTCTTGTCATTTGTAACACAAGTTTTGCTGTGACAAAATGTAATATGGTAATTTCATATTTTTTTCTTTTTTTAATTTCCTTTTTTGTACTTGGTCATCTGTCAATTTTTTTTAAAATATAGAGTTTCAAATAAGATTTTTGGGTTATAATAAAGATGTATAACTAATTTATTCACTACTTGGGAAATAAGGAAACATTAAATTTTGGAAAAGAAACTGGATGAAATTAATGCTTTCCCTAATGACAACAATTGGATCATTAATCTAGTACTAGAAACATCAAATTTATAAGTATAAAAATAACAGATGTAATAAAATATATTTTATATATAATAAGTCAAAAGGCAATAGGTTCATGGAGGAGGAATGAAACTGACAGGCTCTGTAGAACTTGCTCAGTTCTTTGCTAAAGTTTTAAGACAGCTAACAAGTTATCTATCTGTGAACATGTGGCTCTCTCAATTTAAATAGACTTATGTATGAATAAAACAAATCAATGAAACTAATTACTCAAATGTCACCTTGAAAAAAGGAGTACCTGGAATGATAGACTTCGTTGGCGTGACAGAGTCTGTTTCCTTCTCACATTATGCAGGGAATGTGTGGTGGCAAACATGTATGTCACTGCTCTGTGAAAGCCACAGTGGGAGAACTATCTGTGAATCACACAACATTTCTAGATTATAAAATAGATCCTAATGGTAATTCAGGTTCGAGGATGTTCTTGGATGTCAGTAAGAGCACTATACCTGCGTGTCCACTTGGATCTTTTACTGAATATGTTTGGAAAGACTTTATGTTTATCCAAATTATTTTTGGAAAACAAGACTTTATTCAAAAATTTTGGTAGTTCTTAGGTAATAGAGTAACCTTACAACCCAGCTGTTATTTTAAAATCCCCTTTATCATTGCAGCAAGTAAAAAAAAAAAATCCACATTTTCTTCAGTTTCAATTCTGTTCTCAATCTTACATCTAGGCCTTATTCAAGTAGTCAAAATTTGAGGCACAATCTTCAGTATGAGCCTAAGCTACACAGTTACAGCATGGCATGACCTTTATTTACCCATTGCCTAATGGCTTTGCACATTTATGAGATAGGAAAGTTGATGCATTAGTGTCAGGGCCATGAAAGAATAGATGATGCCAAAGCACCGGGTCAGGTCAAGGTTTGTCAT
Organism: Taxidea taxus jeffersonii; assembly: GCA_003697995.1. Classification (NCBI taxonomy): domain Eukaryota; kingdom Metazoa; phylum Chordata; class Mammalia; order Carnivora; family Mustelidae; genus Taxidea; species Taxidea taxus. Next base: position 42,387 of record ML108600.1, read on the forward strand.
CATCACTCTTAAAACTACACAAAATAGCCCATAAATGTATAGTTTCCAAATAAAACAAATTGGCTCCTAACTCCCAAAACATTACACAATGTTTGAACTGCTGTGCACTCAACCCTGAGAGGCAGATTTCACACTTATCAGCACCTAAAATATGGCTGTCACAAAAATGTATCCTTATTCAGGTTATGAGATTGCTTTCTTATTAATATTGATCATTATATAATCATCTAATTACATAATTCATCTAAGTGGATTATGTTTACAAGATACTCTGGTAAAAGTAGATTCAAAATATAAAAATAAAATGGGTCTCCAATTTGGCCAAAGAGAAGGAACCCTGGAATGATAGAATAGGTATCTCAAGTTCCAGCTCAAGCCACAATAACTATGAAACATTAATGAATATGGCCAGTAATTATCCTACATGCCTCTATTTTCTCAAAGATCAGACTTTTAAATATACTACTTCTATATTCTTATTCTTAGATGAAGAGGAGGGCCAAAATGAACAACAGAATAAGATATATATTATAGTCCAACTAAAAATTGCAAATAATATCCATGTGATTTTTCCCCTATTTTGAAAATAATATGCCAGGATAAAATACAATTAAGGCATAATCAAAATATTATCATTAAAGAAAAAATGAGATGGAATTAGCCTTATTTAACTGGCTAAACAAAAACTACATAATTTATGTAAAAAAAAAAAACCTTGTAGATTGAGCTTTCAGCATCACTTTTCTCAGTTATTGATTCCTAGAGATTTGACACATAATTTGTCATCAAATAATTTAAAAAGTTTAATTTTTTAATTTAAATTCCTTAGAGAATTATAAATTTATGTGTGGACAGTAGAAATTACTACCTGGAAATAATTGCATAGGATTATGTGGGGGAATTAATTGGCTAATATATTTGATGATCATTCAGTAGTACATAAGTATAAATTAAAATTATTTTTTAAAGATTTTATTTATTTATTTGAGAGAGAGTGAGAGAGAGCATGAAAGGGAGAAGGTCAGAGGGAGAAGCAGACTCCCCATGGAGCTGGGAGCCCAATGCAGGACTCAATCCTGGAACCAATCATGACCTGAGTTGAAGGCAGTTACTTAACCAACTGAGCCACCCAGGCACCCAAAATTGATCTGAAAAATATAGCAAATAAGTCGTAGAATGAAAACCCAAGTACAGGGACGCCTGGGTGGCTCAGTTGGTTAAGCGGCTGCCTTCAGCTCAGGTCATGATCCCAGCATACTGGGATCGAGTCCCACATCAGGCTCCTTGCTTGGCGGGGAGCCTGCTTCTCCCTCTGCCTCTGCCTGCCACTCTATCTGCCTGTGCTTGCTTGATCTCTTTCCCTCTCTCTCTGTCAAATAAATAAATAAAATATTTAGAAAAAAAAAGAAAACCCAAGTACATTAGTCTGATTGGTCCAAATTCAATTAATATTTTTTCCTCTATTACCATTGAATGCCAACAATTTGAACTGCTAATGTAGTCACAATTTGAGTATAGTAAACTGTTAACTATGTTCACAAAAAAGTTAAATAACCTACATGCATATATTGAAAGTAAATTTTATTTAGATTAAAAAGGTTACATATTTATCATAACAATATCTTCAATATGTCTGAAAATGGCAATGCATTTTTGGACCTTTATTTAAATATCACAATAGTTTAAGGACATTGTTTGCTAACTTTCACTGTGCTCCATTAAGAAAAATTATAGTTATTACCTGAAATTTTACATAGTTTCAGGTTTGCAGAGTTTATTTTAGTACTTCAAAGGTGTAACCTATTGAAATTCAATGATGATATCAAGAATGATGGCAAAAGTTGAACAAAATAATTGATTGCCCTGAACTTTCTCAAAAAAGTAAATTTTACAAGTAATTTTTTTTTTTAAGGCTATACAGAAAATGAAAATGTGTGTAGGATAGAAATGTTCATGCTGGAGTCATTAAAATAATGGCAATTTGGTAATTATTAATTTTTTAAATTTTTGTCAAACTTGTAATTTTTTTGTGAAAAAATAAAGCATTATTTAAATGTTAAACTTAAGAAATTCTACAAGCACTTTTTACTAGAAACAGTAATAGAATAGGTGAATATGAAAATTCTAATAATAGAATAGAGCGTGGAAATTATTTCTCTAACTACAATAATGATGTCTGTGTCTCTTTTACCATATTTCAATGTATCTAGAAGAATAACTAGATGAGATTCTCAAATAAAAGTCGGAAAAGGAAGAATAATAAGATATTAAGTCACTGGAAAGATCTGCAATGCTTGAAAGTGTTTTATTAGCAAAAGAAGAGAAAAAGAAATCATTGAGGAAATGGCCCAGAAATAGAAACTATTGTCTGAAAAAATGGATGAATCATAAATCAACAGTAAAGTGAATTATTTTTCACTGGCTAGTTTTGTGAATATAATATCTAAATCTAGATCCTCAAAATGTAAAACAAAATATGTTCCTGACTTTACAAAATAAATATTTATAAAGCAAATCATATAAAACACAGGAAAACTGAAATGAATATTTATGAAAGAATGAATGAGAAAGTTGCCTATCGTTTTTATGATAAAAATACAACACATTTAAACAAAAATGAGTATGTGTAACTACAAAAAGATAAAAGTTTCCTAATATAGAGTAATTAAATGTATCATTAAATCAATACATACTTCTAGCTTTTTTACTTAGCTTAAGGTATTTTTTTATTCATAAGTGGTCTGATTTGGATAAGAAATTTTATCATAACCTAAATCAATGTTAAATTTCAAATATATCAATGATAACAAATTTAATATCAAAGAAAATATGTTTTAAAAGATAGTATAAGGGACAAATAGGGAAGTAATCTATTGATAAAGGAAACAGCACATCAAGAAGATAAAGCAATAATCAATATATGTGCCCTGCAATTGTTTTTTTAGATTTTATTTATTTATTTGACACAGAGAGAGAGATAACAAGTAGGCAGAGAGGCAGACAGAGAGAGGGGGGAAGCAGGCTCCTTGCTGAGCAGAGAGCTTGATGAGGGCTCCATCCCAGGACCTTGAGATCATAACCTGAGCGGAAGGCAGAGGCTTAACCCACTAAGCCACCCAGGCATGCCAATATAATAACTTTCAATAATAAATTTTCTAATTGTCTGACCACAATTAATTTATTAATCTATTATTTTGTCAATGTTTTCAAATATTTTTTTCCTACTAAGTCTCCCTTTTATGTAAGTTACTTTTAGATTATTTTGTTTCAATGTCCTATTTGTCTATAATTTTTGTTAATTTTACACTAATATTTCTTATTTTCTCTTATAGCTCATTATTTAAAGATTTATTTATTTACTTTAGAGAGAGAGAGACAAAGAGAGTGGAGGGAAGGGGCAGAGGGAGAGAAAGAAAGAATCTTCAGCAGATTCCCGCTGAGCATAGAGCCTGACTTGGGGCTTGATTCCACAACCTTGAGAGCACAAGCTGAGCCAAAACCGAGTCAGTGCTTAACTGACTGTGCCACCCAGATACCCCTGTAGCTCCTTTTAATATATGGTCAGGTAATTAATTTCTAGCTCATTAAGTGCAAAATTTGCTGGCACACTTGCATCCTTACTCCTTATGTTTTATGAACATAAAAACCAATGAAAAATTTCAAGAATAATCAAACGAAGCTCATTAAAACAGAACTTTCCTTTTTTTAAAATTTTCTTATTTGGTTTTAGAACTTTCAGTAAAATAAAAATATTAATCAAACAATAGGCTAGAAAACAGAAAATATTATTTTTTCAGTATGGCCTTATATTATTGTCTCATTATCCAGAAAGCAGACAAAAGACATTGCTGAGCAATAAATATATATTTTTAAGGTCACATTAACTCATTAGATGTAAGATATGAAGGGACAGATCTCATGCCTACTTTGGTTAAGCAACATAAAGTTAATTGAATGTGTTCCTGCTTACCTAGAGTTACTCAGCAAAAGAGTAAAATGATAACAGAAAGTAATGGTTTACATTTTAAAATGTATGTAGGGTTCTTGTGTGTTTTAGCTACCAAAACTATATGAAATTATTAATTAATTGTCCACAAAATTTGAATATTCTGTTACACTTATATTTAGTTTTTTAAACTGATAGTGACACATTCCATCAGGTAATTTTTTGTGACAATGTTAGATAAGGATCTAAATCCCTAATCCACGTGGTCCATGTAATTCCTTTATTATTTTTATTATTAGTAGTGAAATATATTTGACATAAAACATGTAAATTTAAGTTGTATGACTTGTTCATTTTATGAATTTATGTATTTTAATATGATTGCCATTTTAGCAGTAGCTAGCACCTTTATCACATCACATAATTGCCACTTCTTTTTGTGTGATTGTCATAAGCAAGATCTAGTTTCACAGCAAATTTGATGATTATAATACAGTTTTTTGTCTAAGTACTTTTGTGTTGAGTTGCTACTTTGAATTCTTTATGTTTCATAAGGTCTGTTTATGTACCTAGACTTGCCAAATGTTTCCTTGTGCATCAATCCTGCAAAAAATAAAAGAAAATGTTCATGATGCCCACAGGCTCCAATGTTTCTGAAACTACTTTCTGAAATTTTTCTCCAAATAGCATATAGTGCTTGATATTCACTCTCTTGCCCACTAATACCTTCACTTTAACTTTCATGTAACTAGCTACCTAATGTAAGTGAATGACTTTTAGACATTGCCTTTTTCAGAATTCTAAAATCCGTGAGTTTTTGAAAATCATAAGAAAGTCACTTAGTGGCAAACCTGAAGAGAATCGATGTCAAGCTATTTATATTCTTTATACATCTCACTTAGTGTGATCCTTTTTAGCTGCAGAAATGTTAATGTGTTGCTATAGGGATAATGCCAGAGATCCTATCCAGGTTGCACATTTTGAATGGGTATGAATTCACTTGCTTTCCTAAAAGCCAAAAAATTCTAAATGCAAGTGTTTCAGATGAGGATTGAGGATAGGAAGCAGACAACAGATTCATTGTCCAGCCATGATTATTAACCATCCAAAAGTTTGCTGTGGCATAATGTCTTTCCACAGTTACTATTTAGACTCTCACACTGAGCCGCCCAACCCAAAATGATGTAAGATATTTTAATTTCATGGTTATGAATCCAAAGGTAAAGATATTTAGGATCAGAATAAGGTTCCTAGAAAATCCTAAAATGCTATAATAAAGGACCTAGTTTGAGTTGTGCAAAGTTAACTGTCTTTTTTTCTTTTTACAAAGTTACGGCAAAAAGGTCCAAGGATGACTAAGAAACATAACTCTGGGCACTTTGTACATTATGCTATTATTTTTCATTGTGATTTGTGAAGAGTAAAAATGAATTCCTTATGTATTCTTCTATATTTCTTTCATAGTATTTTCTGCTGTTATTGACTTAGATTTTATTTATGAAAAACGTTTTCCTTCATATGCGTCTACCTCCCTAGTGATTGCCGGGGTGGCTGGCTGGTGAGAATAATGAGAATCTCTTCCCATCCACTGTCTCCTTTAGCTCACTGTGTTTTTTTTGTATTAATTATTCAGTTTCTCTCAGTGTCAGTTTTACTGACCCTAAGAAGATATCATAGCTTGATACTGTCTGCAAACAAATGCATAGAGTAACAAGCTTTACCATGTCTAATCACATATGTAAAGGGTTTATTTTATTTTTCATTTTAGCTCATTAAAGATAGTGAATCAAATCCACCAGTTATTTTATCCTTGTTTACAAAATACAATTGTTATTGTCATCTTTCCTCTTTGTATAGCAATTAACTAATACTCCTTTTGATATAAGAATAGGTAAAATATATGTGGCACTTATATGTGAAACATTTAGGGAAAATTAATGAATAAATATTTTGATCCCAGTTATGTCAGGAGGAAATTTTGACTAAAGCAATGAATATAAGTCTGGGGCTACAAAACTAACTGAAGAGCTAAATCAGTATCTAATCCAGGCTGACTAATTTCAAGCTGGAAGTTTTAACCACAGTGCTCATGGTCCCTCAATCTGACAAATATGATCTAATGATTACTCAAGTAAAAGACATTTACAAATAGGCTTTTTTAAGTTATTTCTGATAACAGCATACTACAGTTAATGCTCCACATTTTAAGTTTTCGAAGTGGCATAATTTGTGGGGAGTATGAAGTGATAACATGATATGAAAATTTACATTGAATGAATTTCATATCTGTGCAACATTGCTTGGCATTTCTCAAATTAGATGGGGGCAACACTTTATATGTCTATTTGGTTTTAAATGATAAATACTTCAAAATCGAAAGAAATATAAGTAGGTAGCATGGTCACAACCTGAGCAGGATAAAAGAATCAAGTTGTTGTGGTTCAGAAACCCAGGCTGCCTGTTGGCAACAGGCAGCCTGGGTTTCTAAACCTCAATCTGAGCCTGTTCTCTGTGGTTTACTTTTCTAATTTTCCAAATGAGGAGGGTAAGTAGTATCTGCCTCACAGATTTTGGGTAATATTAAGTGAGCCAGGACATACCAAGGATTTAGACAATTCTCAGCCATATATATATAAGAACTACCTAAGTCTTTTTTTTTATGATTTTACAAAGTACATAGGTACTATAGTAATAGGACTGTTACTTTACAGTCATACTTTGACATTTACCTTGCACTTAGAACATGTATCAACCATTCTAACATCCTTTAGAAGAATCTGGAAAATGAAGTCAGGGTCTACTTTGAAATACACAGAAATTTGCATGTGATGAAAGTGAGCCTTAAAATACTTGAGATAAGATCTGATTTTTTTAACAGATTTTTTTTTTAGTTTTATTTATTTATTTGAGAAAGAGAGAGAGAGCACGTGTAAGCAGGGGTGAGGAGCAGAGGGAGAGGGAGAGAGAGAATCTCTAGCAGACTCTCTGCTGAGCTAGGAGCCTGACATGGGGCTCCACCCGTGACATTGAGATCACGGCCTGAGCTAAAATGAAGTCAGACCCTCAACCAACTGAGCCACCCAGGTACCCTGAAAAATCTAATTTTTAAAAAGATTTGGGAAATTATTTATGAATCAAAATTATTTTATCGGGGCGCCTGGGTGGCTCAGTGGGTTAAAGCCTCTGCCTTCGGCTCAGGTCATGATCCCAGGGTCCTGGGATTGAGCCCCGCATCGGGCTCTTTGCTCTGCATGGGGCCTGCTTCCTCCTCTCTCTCTGCCTGCCTCTCTGAGTACTTGTGATCTCTGTCTTTCAAATAAATAAATAAAATCTTTAAAAAAAATATTTTATTACTTAAAAGATTGATAAATATTAGTACATTAAAACAAAAATGTGAAAAAAATAATCTTAGTGAATACTTGCAAATTATATAATAGACAAATAACTTAAAAAAGAATTAATTTAAAAAAACAGAAGAAAAGGATCAATGATCTAATAAGACAATAGTCCCAATATGGACAAAGGATAACACACACACACACACACTCATACATGTAAAAACATAAATGTATGTCATATATGAAGTGATGAATCCTGTTCTAAATAACGTATATCCAGACAAATAAATTCTAATATACTATTAATCATCTATCAGATTAAAAAATACAGTAATTTGACAACATATCTGTTGGGAAAATCAGTCAAATGGGTAAAGTCATATATTCCAAGTGTGAACACAAAGTAACAGAAGCACTATGACCAGAGATTTGATAACATCTTGCAAAAGAGCATATGCATTTATGCTTTCACTCAGAAAAACTGCTTGTAGGAAAATATTCCTGATATGTATCTACAGTAACACAACTAAGCATGTGTATTAGGTTATTATATGTTTGTTATGGCTGAAGACTGAAAACAGCTTTTATATCCATGTACCACAGGAAACAATTTAAAAACACCCTATGTACTCTCCTTTAAAAACATGCATAAATGAGTACAAGCCAAGGAGTCTTGCTTTACCTCAGATTCCTTATTTGAAAAGTGAGGCAGATAGACTAAGTCACCTGTTTGGTCATTTTCATATAAAAATGAATGAAAGTGTCTTCCCTTTTCTTGGAACCATGTTTTGTTTTGTTTCATTTTGTGGTTTATAATGATTTGCCCATAAAATACCATATCAGAAAATAGTTCCACTTGCTATTTAATAATTTCATAATTTAATTACTGATAATTTAATTTCTCTAAAAATAATTTTTTGCCTGAGTAGAATAATTTCTAATAGATAGTAATATGTTATTTAGAGAACTAATTATTTTAGGTATAGTTACACAGGATCTAACAATTTATTTTAAGTATGGTTAATACTTTGATATGTGAAAGATAAAACATGTAAATATAGACACCAAATCCTATAACTATTAGTTAATTGAATAGGATTTGAAGCCAGGTCTGCTGGTAGATAGCTGTATTAGTCTCTAACCATTTTCTAAGTGCAGGCTCCTCATTTGTAATTTGGGAATCATAATAGTAGCTGATAAAACCACAACACGTTTGCTTTGAGGATTAAATGAGGTAATTTAAGTGAAGTGCTTAAAATTTCACTTAACACAGTAAACATTCAATATGCAGTGTTGAATATACAATAGTATAACCTCCTCCCCTCCCTTATCACTGTATCACTTTCTGTAGCTCCAGTTATCTGAGTCAATGGTGGTCTAGAAGGTCAACGGTAGCCTAAAGGGACATCACAGTGCCTAGACCTTCACCTCACTTCATCTCATCACATAGGCATCTTATCCTTTCACATTATGACAAGAAGGGTGAGTAAAGTTCAATAAGATATTCTAAGAGACAGAGAGAGCACATCCATGGAACTTTTATTACAGTATATCATTATAATTGTTCTATTTTATTATTGTTGATGTTAATCTCTTACTATGCCTGATTTATATATTGAAGTTTATTATGTGTATGTAGGTACAGAAAAAGCCTAGTATATATAGGGTTCGATACTATTCACAATTTCTAGAATTCTTGGAACTGGGAGTCTTGGATAAGGGGAGACTAATGTATGTTAATTCTAATTGTTATTAATTCTTATGTCTAATGTCATTAATTCTTAATGTTAATTCTTATTCTGTTTATTGACAAAATGTCTGATAGTTGTGCAAAAATATCCCTGTGGTGAGACTGTAAAAAATGCACTCTCTCTAGTTTTAGTTTGTCATCAAGTTTTAACCTCAAGAAAAGAAGTCCAACTTCAAGGCTTATTTTTTTAAAGAGACTGCCATAGACAGAATGTTTATGCCCCCTTCCCCCATTTATATGTTGAAACTTTTTCCACAGTGTGATGGTATTTCGAGATGGGACCTTTGGGAAGTGATTTGGTAATGGGGGTGAGACTTCATGAATGAGATCAATGTCCTTATTAAAGGAATCCCAGCAAGAAGACATCTATGAGCCAGCAAGTGGGATCTCATCAAACTCTAGATCTCTTAGCACCTTGAACCTGGACTTCCCATCCTCAGAACTGTGAGAAATATAATTTGCTGTTTATATGCTACCAAGTCTGTTTTAGCAGTCTAAACAGACTAAGAAAAAGACTCCTTATCCCTTGATTCTTCCAAATTGCTCTTCAAAATCACTTCCAATAACATGGAACAAATTCAATTCCTTATCAAAGGACTTCTAAGAATCAATTGTATGCTCACCAACTTTTTACCTTAAGCAAAAGATAAAGATTGCTCAGCCCTATTTCTAACAATTCAACAATGTTTTTTTTTTTTTTTCACTCAATAGTGACTTTTACATTTATCTCTGCTGTCATCCTCCTACATCCATTCACTATAATTTGGCTCCAACCAGTGAACTCAGTAAGTCCAGCATAAAGCTTTGAAATCTTCCTTGTTATCAACAAGATTTCTGGTGCCTAAGGACTTCAGAAGCCATGTTACTGGCAGCCTGGAATATTGGTCATCATGTTGCCTCCTGTCTAGTGTTGGGAGAACTCTGCTACCATATACTGTACCACAACCTTCTACTCCATTTCTTTTCTGTTATGTAGTGGGCAGAGGCCAAATTCCTCCATGTAGCTTCAAATAGTTTTCCCCCAGAGAGTTTTGTGGGGGTAGTTTCATTCCTGTTACAGCCTTCAAAAGCACCCTACCCTATCTTCCCAATTTGGGGTAGGGATGGAAGAATAATGAATAGAAATCCCGGAGGATTTCCCTGAGGAAAATTATAGAATTTTCCTCTACTGATAAAGTTTAATCACATACTTTCCCAAAGGGTTATCTTAAAAGAGCAGCTCATTTGTCTCCCCAGAAGCATTAAACAGGAATTTTAACAATCTTTCACAGTACGGCCACAGAGAGAGAAGGAAACACAGTGGAAGGCAATCTGAATCTGCAAAGAGCTCCCAATATGGGAACATCTTTGGAATACACTTACCCCAAAAAGAAAACCTGCAGGAGATAAAATCTGTTCTTCCAGGCTTCTAAAATCAGCTCCTGGAACAATTTGTCAGATTTAGAATGATATGACTAGCTTAACATTTCTCCAGTCCTTTTCAGAACAGAAGTTCTTGAATTCCTGTCCATAGTCCACATTCCCAGGTGCAACAAATTAATTAAACCCAAAGGTCTTCCTTGTCAAAATGTTTTTTTAAAAAACATGCTGGTTTCTGACTTCATCAAAGAATGTTTAGCAGATATATTGTTTATGTAAGCTCTGAAGGAGCAAAATGACCTTTTAATTTGACAAAACTTGTACAATAGTGTGATTGATATTTACAAAGTATGACGATTTAAAAAAATAATTTTATATGCATTCATAATTCAAATGTTAACTCCTCCTTAAAATCCCCTTTACCACCAGGTATTTCTGAATTTTAAGCATGAACATCTTGGAATCTGACCTGAACCACAAATTCTGATTGTGGTATCAAATGAATAATTTATAGATATGTCTATTCAGAAGTTGCTGTGCATAAGAAAGTAAATAAAGAGAAACAAATAAATTGTGAATGTATAATAAGCCAGTTTAAAGCCATAGGCTAAAAGCTGTAAGATCCATTTAAGTAATACCCAGGCATACAGATATTATTTCTAGAGGCAGAAAGCATATAAAAGTTCAATATTAATATGTTTTTAGTTTTATAAATAACAGTTTAGAATTATCTGCTCAAGGAAATATTTTTATTCCAAATGCCAAGGCTGTAAAGTAAAAATTATGTCATTGATATGGAGAGGGAAATTTATTCAATGCTTATATGCTTCTGTTGTATTACTGGTACCTGAAAATCATTATAATTTTTCCATATCTCATAGAGATAGCATAAAGACTACATGATTTAAGGTATCATAAATAACGTTAAGAAGGACAGAGTATCGGGGCGCCTGGGTGGCTGAGTGGGTTAAAGCCTCTGCCTTTGGCTCAGGTCACGATTTCAGGGTCCTGGGATCGAGCCCCACATCGGGCTCTCTGCTTAGCAGGTAGCCTGCTTCCTCCTCTCTCTCTCTGCCTGCCTCTCTGCCTACTTGTGATCTGTCTGTCAAACAAATAAATAAAATCTTTAAAAAAAAAAAAAAAGAAGGACAGAGTATCATAAAAGTTAAAAATAAGTGAAAAAATGTTTGAATTAAAATTTTCAGTTTAAAAATAGGGAAAGGAAACACTGATAGCTTTGTTTACTTTTTTCAAAGTCACAATACTAATAAGTGCTAACAGATAAGATAAAATGAACCTCCCCATGAGCTACTTGCCTCTAAAATCCATTTTGTACACTATCATGTCTCATTGATTAATTTCAGAAAAAGTTGATTTATCCAAATATGTAAAAAAGTAGATTAATCCAAACATCAAAATAAGATGTTTAGTTCAACTGATACATAATACTTTAAAATTTTAAGATCTCCGGGTAAATTTTGGGCTTTCAAAATAGAAAACTAATGAAAAATACTTTTTTCTCACTTTTCAAAAAGAAGATATGTATCCTCAGTAAATTTGATAAATATTTTCTTTGAATTTACTTGCAAATTCTTAGTCTAAAAAATGCTTTAGTCAATCATGTCTACAAAGAAAATATTTTGAACACGTTTACACTAAATTTCCCTGTCTTCATTCTACTTAAAATAGATGCTACAGGCATGGCCACTTGGGGTTTTGAATTGTAATTCTTCAGTTGCCAGATTGCTGTCTATAAACCTGATTGGGACAGATTTAGATTTGGGTTCCAACTGACTATATTAAACTCAAGGAATGAATCTAAACTGAAAATTACGGTTCAGTCTAGTTCATTCCACTGGGAACTGGCGCTGTTACAGATATTTCTGTTCTTGGAACTGTCAACTTCAGTTAAACCTTGTATTCACAGCATTGGTCAGGATAAAAAGTCTTCGGAGTCTGAATACTTTCCTGCTTCTAAGGAAACTGAACAGATAAAATTTAAACTCACAAGAGTAGACAGAAACAAAAGGCCACCATCTAAAGCTTTCTTCAAAATGGCAAGAAACATTTAAAAAAAAAAAAAAGAAAGGAAAAGAAGAAGGGCTCCTGGGTGGGTCAGTCGGTTGAGCAACCTATTCTTGATTTTGGCTCAGGTCATGATATTAGGGATGTCAGATTGAGTCCTGTATTGAGTTCATACTGGACATGGAGCCTGCTCAAGATTCTTTTTCTCCCTCTCCCTCTGTTCCTCCTCCTCTCACCCTCTCTCTCTGTTTCTCTCTCTAAAAATAAATAAATAAATAATAAGAAAGTAATAATAAGTTGAACATTGAGTGATAATACTAACAATACTCATGTGGGTCAATTTATTTCTTGTCCAAATGTTGTTTTACTTGCTGACAGAATTTTTATTGCATGTAAAGTGCTAGTAAAGAAAAAAGGAATATGTGGGACGCCTGGGTGGCTCAGTTGGTTAAGGGGCTGCCTTCAGCTCAGGTCATGATCCCGGTGTCCTGGGATCGAGTCCCACATCGGGCTCCTTGCTCGGCAGGGAGCCTGCTTCTCCCTCTCCCTCTGCCTCTGCCTGCCACTCTGTCTGCCTGTGCTTGTTCACTCTCTCTCCCTCTCTCTCTGAAAAAAAAAAAAAAATCTTAAAAAAAAAAAAGAACAAAAAAAGGAATATATGGAATATGCCTAGTTGTACATCATAGGATTTTTATTTACTTGCAGAGAACTTATATTTTAATTTAATATACAAATGTTAACATAATTCAAAAAACAAAATGATATAAAAATATATATATTTAGAAGTCTTGCCCCAACATTGTATAGACAACTACTATTCCCTCAACATCCTCCTTGTAAAAATGAATTTTAAGTAATTTAGAAAATATTTTAATTTAGTATAAATATGGATAGATTTTTATTATGCTCTCCATTTTCTCATATTTTTAGTATGTGATATACATTCTTCTGCTGTAAGATTTCTTTTTTATCACTATCTATTGGGTTATTTTTATGTCAGTACACAAGAACTTCCTGATTTTTTTTTTAAGATGCAGAGTTTACATTGTGTAAATACAATATATTTAACTTAATATTTCATCTTATTTCATCATTATTGTTTTCTATTATTGTTTGCTATTATAAATAATGTTGCAATGAAGAGATCTGTGTATAGATGATTAAGTATGTGGGCAGTTATACTTTAAGGGTATATTTCCCGAAGTGGATTGGTGATTTAATGAATGAAGGTGTAACATTAGTAGCTAGTTCTAATTTGTATCCATACGGTTATTTCATTAGCACTCAAAATAGTAAAATATCTGAATAACTCTTTCCTTAAAGCCTGGTCAACAGGGTCACCTGGGTGGTTCAGTGGGTTAAATCCTCTGCCTTCCACTCAGGTCATGATCCCAGGGTCCTGGGATCTAGCCCCACATCAGCCTTCCTACTCAGCGGGAAGCCTGCTTCTCCTTCTGCCTGCTGCTCCCCCTGTTTGTGTTCCCTTTCTTGCTGTGTGTCTTGCTGTCAAATAAATAAATAAAATATTTTTTTTAAAAAGGCCTGGGCAACAGAATCTATAATTGCTATTCCAATATTTATCACAATATTCACTTCTTATTATAAACATAGTTCTCTTATAAAAACAGCAATATTTGGCATTACAAATATAAATGTTCACAAAGGTAGTTATTTATATTTGACATTTATATTTGTAAATGTTCACAAAGGTAACTACCTTTGCCAGTACCTTTACCTCCTGGCAATGCCAGTTGCCAGAAAAAAGCTGCAGCAATATCCATCTTCACCTGAACTAACTGTGCTAGGTGCTCATCTCAAAGGTTCTTTTTCTTATGGCCTCTTCTGTAAAAGTTCTTTCCTTGCTTTAGTCACCTACTCAGGAAAAAACCTAGGATACTGATCTGAAATTTCAGTATGATTTGTGTATCGGAAAACATGTGTATTCCTAAGGACTACGTATCAATTAATCTAGTGAAACAGTAGAGTCTTAATTTTCTATAAGCAGTCCAGGCAATTTGTTGTAATTTTCTTGTGGAAATTATCTTGAGAAATTCTACCTTTGGAGCAATCATTACTTTAGCTGTTCATTCTTTAATATTGCAGAACAGTATTTATTTTTAATGGTTCTTAAACTAAAGGTTTGTGAGCTATTTCCTTACCCACACGATTCCATATAACAGTGTGGCACAAATTGAATTGTTCTCAGAAAATTTGTCCCTAAAAAAGAAAATTAAATAGGCAGAACTTGTGTTGATGTTGCAAGGGTCAATTCATTCCACAACTACCATTTTTGCTGATGTTTTACACTTTCTATTCATAACAGCTTTTTCTTCTTATTTTCTTTTTAATAATTGTCTTCTAAGAATCAATTTACCTTCTTAATTATGTCTTCATGTCTAGTTAATACTAACAATTAGGGGTTTAGCCTAGGATATCAATAGGACATGCTGGAGTTTTAATTTATTTAAAACTCCATCCATTCATTTAATTCATCTGTCACAGCAGATTCTGGATTGTGGTATATGGAATTTCTGGTTAGTTCTGAGATGACAGATCTCAGGATAATATTATCAAAGAGTTATACAATTGAGATTACAGATTGCATGGTGCAATATGTGTGCAGAGCTGGTACTCCACAGAAGCAAGTTGTCTGAATACTTTGAGTTTGTCATGAGAGGTCAGTTCAATGATGTGGTCTTAAAGATCCTAAGTGTACTTAGAAAAGAGCCTTTACATTGTCTTGAACACAATACATCACATATTCAAGAATGTATTATGTGAATGTTTGACCACAATAATTATTTTCTATTAGCATGCAATTGAACTTGCTTTAGAGAAATAATATGTAGTCTGTTATGTTGGACAATCAAAAAGAATTTACCTTGCAATAAAGAAGAGAAAGAGAAAAGCCATCATAAAGTGATATATAAGAATGATATATAAGAAGCTGTGGTAGATACTTCTAACATAGTCATTAATTTCAAGAAGGACCTGGGGGATTATTACAATGAAGGTTTTGAAATGTGAATCAAGAAAGCATACATAACATTTGAGTGACATAGTATAGATTTGAGCACAAGCCATTTGAAAAGTCCATGCTTTTTAAATATTTTGAATGTTAATTTTTATTTTTTTCATCAAGTTTGGAAATTAACTTTTGATTGCTAATTTTTATCTCAAAATATTCTGCAAGATATTTTTTTTTTTATTTGTCAGAGAGAGACAGAGCGAGAGGGAGCACAGGCAGAGGTAGAGGGAGAAGCAGGCTCCCTGCTGAGCAAGGAGCCCGATGTGGGACTTGATCCCAGGGCGCTGGGATCATGACCTGAGCCGAAGGCAGCCGCTTAACCAACTGAGCCACCCAGGCGTCCCTCTGCAAGATATTTTAATTTCACATCAAACTTTCAACACAACAATCACATCTCCAGCATGAATGTTCAAAGAATCAAACTATCTGTGTATCCTTTCCCTCCAGGGATGCTAGATTATAATCACAATGCCTGTTAGACTTATAAGGAGAAATGCAAACATAGTTAGACAAAACATTTTGTGAAGTTCTTAGAACATTTTTATCTTTAGGCAATTTATTTGGAACCTACTAAGAATTTATTATATTGTGATGTGAGCTTGAAATCAGAACAAAGATATTTATGTAGGATTTCAAAGCTAACACCCAGTTGCTTGCTCATCCTCTTTCATTCTGACCATTAGAGTACAGTTGGTTCCTTGGGGACGGGGTTCCTCACAGTTATGGTTGAAATATCTGTCATGTCCTTTCATCATACCTATAGACAGTATACAAATTACATAAATCATATAAAAATAAAAGCAAGAATATAAGGGACACAGGATTTAGAAAAGAAAGAGCAATGTCTGAGGAATGAAAAAGGAGGACATGGGGAAGGAACACATAAGTTGTTAAGTTCGGGTGCCTGGGTGGCTCAGTGGGTTAAAGCCTCTGCATTCAGCTCAGGTCGTGATCTCAGGGTCCTGGGATCGAGTCCCGCATGGGGGGGGTGTCTCTGCTCAGCAGGGAGCCTGCTTCCCCCTCTCTCTTTCTGCCTCTCTGCCTATTTGTGATCTCTCTCTCTCTCTCTGTGTTAAATAAATAAACAAAATCTTAAAAAAAAAGTTGTTAAGTTCTAATTTATTTTAATTGTCCTAATATTCAGATATATGTTACTTTTTTAACTATAAACAATAAGTAGCTGATAGAGAAATAGAGACAGATATGAGCTTGCATGAAATGAGGATGAATGTAAGTA
>ML108601.1:0-60166 GCA_003697995.1 Taxidea taxus jeffersonii
TGAAACAAAATTGAGCTCAGAAGTACACCCACATATTTTATGGTCATAGATTTTCAATAATGATGCCAATGTAGTTCCATGGGGAAAAAACTACACTTTAACAAATGATCAAATGACAATGGAACAAGTGGATATCCAGTTGGGGGGGGAATATATATATATATATATTCTCACATATATATGGCATACCATACATAGAAATTAATTCAGGGGGCGCCTGGGTGGCTCAGTGGGTTAAGCCTCTGCCTTCGGCTCAGGTCATGATCTCAGGGTTCTGGGATCGAGCCCCACATCGGGCTCTCTGCTCGGGGGGGAGCCTGCTTCCTCCTCTCTCTCTGCCTGCCTCTCAGCCTACTTGTGATCTCTGTCTGTCCAATAAATAAATAAAAGCTTAAAAAAAAAAAAAAAGAAATTAATTCAGAATGCCTGAATATAGAGTTAAAGCCATGAAACTTCTATAAGGAAATAGGAGAAAATCTTCACAAGCTTTGGCTAAGCTAAGATTTTCTTAGGACACAAAAAGCACAAAGCAATATATTTTAAAAATATTTAAATAATAAATCCATGAAAAAAACTAGATGGTTATTTTCTCCAATTATAACATCTTACACATTTGAATCAATATTTCCCAAAGATACATGACTGGAGAGTCTATTGGACAAGGGAAGACCATGAAACTACATGTTGGCTAACTGAGATGACTTTTCTGCCTTATGCATAGGCTGAGGGTGGGGGTGTATTCCAAGGAATTAGGGGTTTTGATCCCGATGTTTGGTTTTAGTCTACTTTTTAACTACATTTATTACCTCCTCCTTTCTCTGGGGTAATGGTTTGCTTTAGGGTTGGCCTAGTTTCCATTAGGCTTTAAATATGTCCTAATTAATTTTCTCAGCTGTAGTTATACTGAGATTTTTCTCCAGTGTGACTTCCAAGGAATGCCGTAGTTGTGAAAGGAGGTGGCATGGCCTTGCTGAGAGGGAGAAAAATGATAGCATTGAGCACTAGCTCAATTGTTATCAAGAAAAAGTTATCAAGAAGGGGCACTTGGGTGGCTCAGTTGGTTAAGCATCTCACTCTTGATTTTGGCTCAGGTCATGATCTCAGGGTCCTGGGATTGAGCCTCACATCAGGCTCCCTGATCAGTAGGGAGTTAGCTTGAGATTCTCTCTCTCTCCCTCTGCCCCTCCCTCCCTCATGCATGTTTGGCATGGGAGAAGCAGAGGAAGGAGCAGGCTCCACACTGAGCAGAGAGCCCCATGTGGGACTCAATCCCAGAACCCTGGGATCATGACCTGAGCCAAAGGCAGACACTTACACTGAGCCACCCAGGTATCCCACCTTATACATATATTAAAAATGCTCTCATGTTCATTTACAACGTTACAGACATACAGACAAGTTCTAAAAACAATCTCAAAATACCTTTTACCTGCATGCTACTTTTAACAGATCTATTTGCAGTTGTGGCTTTTTCTCCCCATTCAGAGGTTTTGATACTCTTCTCACTCACTGGGCTCTTAAGGTTTCCTAATTTCCAAGCTGAATACAATTTGTTCTCCCAGCTTTCTTCTTGGTTGTTTCCAGAACAGGGGTCTGTGATCCCATTTCTCTCCACACTGAATTTGAGTATCTCCTAGTCATTGATAGTAAACACTCCTATCTTTTTCACATTTGAAATCAATAACTCTTACCAGTAAATAGTAGTACTAGTATTTAAAAAAAATGAAAGTTGTAAAAAGGAAGATATGTTGAGGAAATCTGGCAAGCAACACACAAAAAATGAGAGAAAACCCTGGCACAGATTGATGAAGCCAGAGGAAGAGATAGCATGATTAATAAAGAACCGACTACCCCTAAATTTCCTTGTCTTCAACACAGATTTATAAAATTTTAAGCTAGATCTTAAAACTCATTTCCAGGAAAAAGGAAAAGGCACAACAAAAATTGCTTTGAAAGCTAACTCTGCTAAGCTCTGCCTGTTACCTTTCATCTCTTTAAATCTGAAGCTCTTTGCATAGACACTTTGGAGTTTTAGAAATCAAAGAACCAGAAGGGAAATCCACCATCTGAAAAAGCACTATGACGTTTTACATTTGCTTTGTCCCTACACTAGTAGGAAATACATCAATCTCTCACAGTATACATTTTACTCCTAGTTTTGTGTCTGGGCAATTTTAGAAAGTATACAAACTCTTTCAGGCTTAGTACAAGTCAAAGATTGTGTATTTATAACTGAAGAATGCAACAGATGTGTGAAATATCCAAGAGAAGAAATAATGTAAAAGTACAAAAATGGTATTATCTTTTGAATACAGTTTTTTGGATTTTTCTATCATAAATAAAATCTTATTACAATAATACTGGGTAGATCTTAAATACTTGCAGTGTATTGGAATTAAGTGATATGGAGTTTTGTTTTGTTTTTTTAAATAAGTGAGCCTCATTTGGGAACTGAGTATTCTGTTATCAAAAGTTATTTTTGGAAGGATGCTTGGTCTGTATTAAAATAGCTTTTATTCCTCAAACTTAGGTTATTTGTGTTGTGAAACAAATATGCAAAAAAGACATTTTGTGCAGCCAAGGAAAGTAAACTCAAATGTAAAGGTTACAGACAATACTGCAACTAGATTATCTAAAAGTGATGAATGTTTAACAACATAAGGGCTAAAGACCAACACACACACAAAGAATGAACCAGCAAAAAAGAGGAGAAAGATGCAAATTACCAAGACCAATAAAAAAATGTTTTAGCCTCACTAGTAAGTCCAAAAAATCAAACTAAAGCAACAATATATGATTTTTCAATTATTCAAGCAGAAAAGACCCAGACACATTCATTGAGGTTGGTTTAGAGGGATTCATAGCAAACTGTTAACATTGGGTGCCTTCAGTGGATGAAATTAGAAAAGTAAAAAGTAAATTAACTCTGTAGTAGAAGACTTCTGAAATTTCCTACCTGTTTAAAATAATATGTATTAGTCATGTAACTTAAAAAAGAGCAATATGTTGGGGCATCTGGGTGGCTCAGTGGGTTGGGCCTCTGCCTTCGGCTCAGGTCATGATCTCAGGGTCCTGCAATCGAGCCCCGCATCGAGCTCTCTGCTCAGCGGGGAGCCTGCTTCCTCCTCTCTCTCTCTGCCTACTTGTGATCTCTCTCTCTCAAATAAATAAATCATCTTAATTTTTAAAAAAGAGCAATATGCTAGAAAAGTAATAGAAAAAATACATACACATATACATACATATACTCACAAGTCTCCAGGTTGGACCCCCTTATACATTGCTGGTTAAACTGTTAATTTCTATAGTGAAATTTGGTAACTCAATACAAATTTTAAAATGTACCTATTCTTTAATGAACAAAAATTTACTTCTAGGAATTTATCCCACCAAAAGTAATTATAACTATAGGTGAGGATAACTATGGTAAAGTTTATTAGAGACCTTTCATAAGAGCAAAATGCTGGAAATAACCTAAATGTCCTACAACAATAAACCAGTTAAATATATCATGAGGTATCTGTATGATAAAATGTTGTCCAGCAATCACAAATTAAGCTATAAAAAACACTGAATGGTGTCGGAATGTTCATGATATATTGTTAAATAAAGAAGTAAATTGTTAAACAAGATTGCAGCTGAACCAATTTTTGTTTAAAATTACACAGTTATAATTTTCTATATATCACATATATGGTGGCATTATGAATTTACATCACAATATTAACAGCAGTTCTATCCCATTTTTAAGGGGACATGGATAGTTTTATTGTACCAATGCAGTCTGGAAAGTGTTCAAATCACTCCTGAGGCCTAAAAAAGGAAAAAAAAATTTTTTTTTTTGAGCCAGGAGAGCTAGTTTGAGTAACAGATAATGGGAAGATTTTTCTGTTATGTGTATCTACAAATGAAAATTAATAGACTTAAAGGAGAAAAGGTAACTAAGGCAGAATTCTAAGATACGCCCCAATGAATCATATTCTTATGAAATCCCCTCCCCCTGAATTTGGGAAAATCTGTAACTTGCTTCTAGCCAGTATAAAATGGCAGAGGTTTTGCCATTGTCACTCTGTAACTTTTTTATCTTTATGTAGGAATGTAGGACTCTTTCTCAGTAGGCCAGAGCCAGAGCTTCTCTTGCTGCTCCTGAAGAAATTAGGGGTTGTGTTATAAGAGGTCTTATGAAAGGGCCATGTGGCGAGAAGTGTGGAGGACTCCAGAGCCTGAGAGTGGCCCTCTGTTGACAGACAGCAAGAAATTGGGTGCTCAGTTCTACAACCACAAGGAATCAAATTCTGCCAAGAACCATATAACATCAGAAGAGGACCCCAAGTTCAAGAAAGGAATGCAGTTTGGATGACTTCATGATTGCAGCCTTGTAAGACTCCGAGCAAAAGACCAGGCTAAGCTGTGCCCACGCTCCCACAGCGTGGGAGATAAAACAGGGAGATAAAAAAATGTATATGCTATTTTAAGCCAATGAGTTTGTGATAATTCTTTTTACAGCCTACAGAAAAGTAATATAGGCACTAATGTAAAAATGCGTCACAGAATCATAATTTAACTCAGTAACTTATTTAGTCTTTAATGCATTCAATCAACAAAAATTTGCTGATTGCCTACAAATACCATGCTCCATGCTAGCATTGAGTAACCTTGCCAACCTCAGTGTAACCTTGCCAATTTTGATTGATACATATATTGTTACCAGAAGTGGGTGATTCCATAATAAAGAAAATGAAAAGATATGACATTAGTGGAAAGGCTGGATTAGTGGTGAGTAAACTGATCATAGAGGCTACAAAGATGGTAACCAATGTTAAAGGCAGTTCAAAAACTCTAGCCAAACTAACTTTTTAGGCAGATCATGAATATAATGAAGTTGTAGTAATATGAGAAGAGATTGAAATACAGAGTCAGTAGTGTGTGTTGGTTGCAAGTGACTATACTTGACATGGTACTCTGAGAAAGAAATGAGCTGAAAAAAGTAATGGCCAATTTGCAAGGGGCTAAGGGCAGATTGCTCCAAAATAGGCCACTTTGGCATGAACATTATTTTGAGTTAAAAGCAACTAAAACCCAACAGATTCAGGAAAAGCTCTTTACCTTCCCCTCAGCTGCCTAAAAAGAATTTAGATAAAGGACCTACTCCAGGAAGAGAGTGATCACCATAAATAACTACATTGTGATATAAACTAGGGGTGGTAAATAAAGAAGAATTTAGCAAAGTCTGTTTGTTAAAATTCCTCTCTATATCCCATTATGCCTGTGTGGCTCAGCAAATATTTTTTAACCAAATATTTACTCTTTTTCATCTTCCTATGAATTGTATTTCTTCATTGAGATCCCAGACTCATATCCCCTTCTCCTTAGTTCAGAATGATGTATGTACCTCATTTTGCCTGTCTTTGGAATTTCGTGTGTGTGTGTGGATTCTCCATCATATGAAACTAAATTTGATTTTCATCTGTTAATCTGTCTCTTGTCAACTCGATTCTTAGTCCAGATAGAAAGACCTGAAGGCATAAGAAATTCCTTTCCAGCACAAGCATCATGTTTAAAAATAAAAAGGAGAGGTCTAGAAATTGAGAAAATGTTGATATCGCTTCTTAACCTCAAACAGAAAAAAAATGAGAAGAACTTTTAGCAAAGATGGCTCATTAAAACTGAACCTCGTACTGGGACCAAATTAAGGATTTGTCATCAGATCTATTTTGAGGATCTCTGGAAAAATTAAAGTAATTTAGGGAAAACATAAAATTAAGGTGTAGTGTCCAGTAAGTCTTTCCAATTGGTTAAGATGGCTCAGTGAAAAGAACCTAGTTTTTGCACATGTGCCTGTACAGTGTCAGGTAGCTATAATTCACTCAAGAAGAGGCTGGACTAGTAGCTCATGAAGGTAAGAAAGTAAAGAAATGCAGTTGATTTGAAAACTAAGATCCAAGCCTTGAAGCCTGTATGTGTGGCCACTGGTATGCAGAATTGCCTGGAACTGAACAGATAAGAATCTAAGATTTTGAGAGAATCATAAAGCAAAAGAATCATAGAGGCTTTGACTTGGACTTTTTGAAACTAAAAATGACTCTTAGGCCCTTAAACTTCAATGGACAGGGAGTGGGCTGAGAAAATGCTACAGTACCCAAAGAAGGCATTTCTAGCACAATTCAAGAAGGATAATGGAATAGAAAAATCTTACAGAGGAAAGAGCCAAGGGCTACAGAAAACAATAGACTGATGAGCTCTTCTCAGGGAATAGCATATAGGCCCTAATTATATGCAACCTTCTCTAGTCCCAAGTTTGAGAGTTGTTGCAACATTTACCCAGGGGGATTTCAGTCTTAGAATGTACTGGGGATGAATGTATATCTTTATTCTCCCTCCATCTTAATGCTATTGTGGCTCTTCTGACCATATTCTACTGTTACATATTGGGTTTGTGGGAGAGACATAATTTACTTAATTAGATTATAGGACTGTGTAATAAGAAGAGATATGCCAGGACCAACGTGACCAGAGGCCTCACTCAGAGACCCTAGACTTGGAGTAGGATATAGTTAGTAGGTTGAACTCTGGGCTATCATCATTTAGGGAAAGGCAAATACTTTGCATGTCAGAAGGAAATTAAACTCACTGTGTGTTGTGTGAATAGAATTAGGTAGTCATCAGGGCTGTCCACCAGATATTTCTAGCTTTCCTTCAGGCACATGGTAGGGGAGCAATGTTTTGCCCTCTTGAAATTGAATGTGGCATTTGACCTGTCTTAGTCAATGAAATTTTGTCAGAAGTGCTACAAGTGATTTCTAGCCCGAAGGCCTCTTTTTTTTTTAATTAACAAATAATGTATTATTAGCCCCAGGGGTACAGGTCTGTGAATCGGGGAGGTTTACACACTTCACAGCACTCACAGTAGCACATACCCTCCCCAATATCCATAACCCAACCACCCTCTCCCTACCCCCCTATCCCCAGCAACTCTCAGTTTGTTTTGTGAGATTAAGAGTCTCTTCTGGTTTGTCTCCCTCCCAATCCCATCTTGTTTCATTTATTTTTTTCTACCCCCCCCAAGCTCCCCACATTGCATCTCAACTTCCTCATATCAGGGAGATCATATGATAATTGTCTTTCTCTGATGACTTATTTCACTCAGCATAATACCCTCTAGTTCCATCCATGTTGTCGCAAATTGTAGCCAGAAGTTTTAAGAGCCAATATACAATTCTGTCCTCTTTCTTTCTGTTTTGACAACGGTGCCCCACATGAAGTCCAATTCAGCAGCTTGGGTCCCAGAGTGAGAATGATGTGAAGCAGAGCTCAAAGCTTACCTGTGGAAAATACTTGGTATGAAGAAGTTTTTGCTATATTATTAAGCCAATGAGGTTGAAGGATTGTTTTTCAACCAGCCTAAGTATCCTGTTGAGGTTGATCTCAAATGGTAACAATAGTACAAGGATCTTCATGATTTCATCCCTGCTTACTTCTCGAGCCATAACCCCAGTCCTTCTCTGATACACATGTTACTCCATCAACACCAGTACACTTCAACTTTTAAAATAAGATCACTATATGGAAAAGAGCATGGATTGGAGAAAAGAAACCAGAGAATCATAGTCAAACTTATAGATATTGACAAATCCTCACAAATACACAGAGGGGAGTGTTGAGAGTAAGAACATAAAAGTTTGAGGACAAGCCAAAGTATTCAAAAGCTGAGTGGAGGAAGCCACTGAAAGCTAGGAGAGAGGCAGAAGACAGCCTATCAGAGAAGTTCCACAGAAATCAAGGGGAAAACATCTCAAGGCTGAAAAAGTCTATAACATCAAGACTGACAAAAAGATGACATAGGATGAAGATTAAGAAGAAGCAATTGGATTGGACAATTAACAAGGCTGTGCTGTCTTCAAGAAGAGTTTCAGTGGAGAAAAGGGTTAAGAAAAAAAAAAAAAAAGGACTGAGAAGACCTGGAGAAGGAATGGGAAGAGGGAGGGAAAATTCATGGAGGACAGGTCTAAGCCTGCAGCTGGTAGCCACTGTCTCATTCTTTCCAGAAAGTAAGTCATCCTTTCATGTTGCTTTTCCCCCAAATTCCAGAGACCTAATCCAAGAAATCACACAGGGCCCAACACAAGTGTGTGATGAATAATCTTGGTGCTAAATCTCTGTAAGAAGCAGTGTGGACTTAAAATCTCAGCTATTCCAAGTCTGAGAGTGTGCAGGCCTAAATCCCTGGATAAGTCTCTCCAAGCAGCTCTCAGTGTGGTGGAAGGGGCCAACATTGATTATGCTTCTTAGATCTGGCATTCCATTTAATACTCATGACAGCTCTACAAGATGTGCATTAAAGGCTCCATTGGGTGAATAAGAAAACCAAATCTCAGAGTGTTTAGATGGTAACTCAAGGTCAAGTTGTTGTAGGCAGCAAGGTCACAATACCTTCCTGACTCCACAGTCCAGGCCTATGTCATACTTCTCAACCTGGGGTGGTCACCACTGCGATACATGACCCCACACCATGATATAGAGGAACAAATAAAGTTAAACATGACACATTTTAAAAAAAAAATAATAAGAAATCTATTTATGCAGTGCAATTTATATAAGGGCAGTGTAAGTTACAAAAGTTTTTAAGATAAAACCTGAGATACCCCATTATCCCTAGACACTGGCTTATGCGTTTGTTTGTCAGGATGAGAAATACTGTATGTTCATACCATCTAGAAAGACCTAGGCTTATAGACAAATTTCTAAAACCAGAATCACAGTGAATCAGTGGTGAGAGAAACTAGAGCCCATGTGCAAGATAAGTCACTGTATTACATCCTTCTGCAGTGCCAGGCTTCCAAGTGCACACAAGGTAACCTGTCAGCTGGAAAGATTACTGAGATATGGGGCCATCCCATTTTCTGGCCTGGAAAAAATACCAAAAAAAGCAAGCTTTTCTCCATATTTCCTCTCCACTCCCCCCACACCAAAAGGATTTTGGCCAATTGAAATATAAACTTTATCAGTATAAATAGGCCTAAATAAATATCTCCTAATATCTGATTTATTCATTTCACTTTACATACATATTTAAAAGCGTATATTAATATTTAGCAATATTGCATTAGTCTGGTCTTGCAATACTCGAAACGACTTTATTCAAATGTCTCATATGCACCTGCCTGTGTTGCTCTCACCCTCATTGGATTCACTTTTCAGATTCTAACCGTTTTCCAGAGCCCATCATCTGTCTTACCATCTAAATTGACTGGAAGACAGTAATTCTTTTTTATTTTCTTATTTTATTTTCTTTATTCATTTGAGAGAGACAGAGACAGAGAGAGAACAAGCAGGGAGAGAGGCAGAGGGAGAGGGAGAAGAAGACTTCCTGCTTAGCTGAGAGCTGGACTTGGGGACTTGGGGCTGAATCCCAGGACCTAGAAATCATGACCTGAGCTGAAGGCAGATGCTTAACCACATGAGGCACCCAGGTGCCCAGAAACAGTTATTTTTAATTTGTGTAGATGCCATCAATGAAAATCTCATCCCAAGCCACACGTACCCATCATGTATTTTTTTTCAGAAATTGTTTTTATTTGTCTTAAAGATATTTATTTGCAAATATCCACTGTATTGCTCTCAAAATGACTTTTTTAACTTTAAATCTCCCTTAGAGTCAAAACTTAAAATTACTTGGTCATACAAAGGTATAACTAGAGTTGTGTCAAAATTTTGTGTTTTTTTTTAATCAGTTCTCAAAAACCTTTCAAAATTAGCATTCCCTAAGGTGTTTTCAAACAAATGAGTTTTCCCAAATATGTCTTTTTTATTCAAAATAAAGTAATTGAGGGAGTACCTTGTAATGTGAAACTCCCTCTTTCCTGAGTGATAATTGTTTAAGGGAGAAGAAAAACTCACCATGTAGTCAAATGGTAACTATTTATGCTAGTGCAAAAACCTGCTTCTAGAACCCAAGAGTCTAAAAGGGAGTCATTCATTGAATATTAACAACTCCAAAGTAGGTTATACCTTGATAGCATGAAAAAATCAGCCATAGAGTAATAATAAATTTCTCTTCCTCCTGCCTCAATTTTCCCCTCTCCTTGCTTGCCCATATTTGATTTCTATTCATAATACAATTCCAGAGCAACTGATATCACTTACTGAGCCTACTGCAAAGCCCCAAATTCACTGTGATTTGGTAATTTGGGTTCACGTCAACATAGCCTTTCTCTAAGGTAATGGCTCACGAATGAGGGAAAATCTATTTTCATGTGACTAAAAACCAAACTGAGATCAACAAACTGAGAGCCCCCTCAAGCCTATCACTTAAAAAAATCTAATAAAAGTACATTCAGGGGTCTTCATTAAAAGCTGACATTCTTTGAGTGATATTTACTTAATGATATTATCTGACATTCCCTGAGGTGATGTTTTCCTAAAATACCTGAGTAGTTCTTCCAATGCCTAATAAAAACGTTATTCTATGCTGCTCACTTCCATGTTTATATTTCCAGGCCTGATTTTCATCCAGGCTCCACTCCAATCAACTCCTTGAAAACCACAAACCCTAGGACACCCCACTACCACCTGAAACTCAATGTGCACAATAATGAATTCATTTTATTCTTTGCGTAGAGGGTTTTCTAAAGGATATCTTTGCATCACCTCACCTTGGGAAAGAGCAGGTAAGTTACACTTAATACATTTTGACTTAGAGTATATAAGTCTGAGTAAGTTAATTGCTTTGTAGTGATCAGAAAGAACTGGTCATAAAATAGTTCCAGTTCTTTTTATTATGAAGTTTTGTGTGCCACAGCAAGATTTTAAGAGTTGAGTCACTAATAATTACCTACTTGCTTTTCTGACCATTATGTATCCAGTGAGACTTAAATGTTTCCTTCTGCAGCTTTAATACCCCTGAGTGAGCACTGCCTTGTGTTTATATGCATGCTTGTGGCCATATGTGTGCCTTTGTGTGTTTCTGCATGTGTATGTTTGCATGTGTGTGTATCTTGCGTTTGTAAGTACATGACTGTGTGTGTGTGCACTATACAAAGATTCAACCCAGCTCACGGGAGAGCTGTGAGCACATCTCCATCCTCTTCAACTATAGCTCTGCCCTTCCATCTGTCAACCACCAACCCCTTCTGTCCACAGGAGGAATATCTTGAATTAAATTCATCCCATCTTGGAATCAGAGAGCAACAGTATGGCAAACAGACCATGGGACCCAATTTTTCTCTGTCTACCATGTTTAAATGAAAGCAAAGATACAGACCCTTTGCCTCATATATAAACGTAAGACTTTCTCCCCATATCTTTAAAACTATACTTAGTATGGATGCTTTAGATGCATACAATGCTTTTAAAAAGTGCTAAAAAAGTATTTTAATGTCAGGTTACCAAAATGACACACACACAAAAGAAGAAAAATAAATTCTTAAGTGTATAAGCATAGAGTATTTATACATTCAGGAGAGAAAAATATTCAACATGCTTTTTAAAACCAATTATCTAAAAACATCATTGTGAGAAAATGAGTTAATAATGGACGTGGAAGAAAGAAGTCACTTTTTGTCTTTATTTTATTTCAATACCTCTTGTTTAGGGAGCTTGATTTGACCAACCCATACGGGTTGGTTGGAGAGGATAAGCTGCTTTCCCATTCCCATATGCAACCTTGGGTCATCAGTCTTCATCCTTAAACAAGGCAGTCCCAATTACACTCTACGGTTCTTTCACCATGTCTTCCTCTCCATCCCCACAGCTATTGCTTCATTCCAGACCCAGTTCCTGAGACTCTAATGATCACAGCTCCCTTCTTACTGATCTCCCTGACCCCAGTTTCTTTACCTAAATCCATCTTGCCCATGGCACTAGATTAATTTTCCTAAAGGCCTCATTTCCTTATTCCACACTGGAGCCAGCTCCTTGGTTATCAATAAATAAGGATGCATTTAAATGTGGGCCACTGAATAGAGAGGGAATGAGAAGAACGTTTCTGAGTCCCTAGGCTAACAGATAAGGATATCTTCATGGGGTAAAGGAAATCAATGTCTAAGCTCTCTAGCCTTGTCCATCAGTTGGCAGTCTCCAGAAATATACCCACTTTGCAGAGGCCTTGTGGTATATTTCCATCTTTGTGCATGTCTTGCCTTCCTAAAAATATGATGAACTTCCTAAAGAGAGGGGCCATGCTTTAAGCTGTGAGTATATCCTCTGCAGTGGCCTGAGGGGTATGTGACCAGGCTGCATGCCAGTGCCACCTCTCTCTGTGATCTCTGCCACCTTTACAAGTCATGTGATTTTTTGAGCTTTATTCCTTGTATGTACGTGAGTTCAAGAATACCGGCCTTAGGAATGCCTGGGTGGCTCAGTTGGTTGGGCGGCTGCCTTCAGCTCAGGTCATGATCCCAGCGTCCTGGGATCGAGTCCCGCATCCTGTCAAATAAATAAATAAAATCTTAAAAAAAAAAAAAAAAAGAATACCTGCCTCAGCCTAGTTTCAATCATTAAATTTGCCAATTGAGCTAACATGCTTCCTGCGGTACCTGCACACAGTAGGTATTGAATAAACTGTCGTAAGTGATTTTTTTGCTGAGTGGAATCCAGTTGCAGCAGCTGAAAACCTGCGAAGAAGTGTGCTGTGAGCATTCACTGCTCTGGAATTCTGCTTGCGAGACAAAGAAGCAAGCGCTATGAACAACAAAGGCTTTAAAACCCATCGCCATGGCCAGAATTTAATCCGATATTTGGGTTTGGGATGACAAGGTTTGTAAGCAAAGCAGCTGGTTTTCAGAAAACCCACAGCCTCTCCACAGAGATCCCCAGCTCCAGGAGATACCCCGAAAGAAAAGGAGCTATTTGTGTAAACCTCTGTGCCTCTATTCCAAAGCACTGAAATGAGTTTATCTTGAAATGCATCTTAATCTCCTCATCCTGTTCTCTCTGACCCGTACACCGGGTATTACTCTTCATCTCCCCCCGGAGAAAAGCTGCAAGCCCAGCACCTAATAATAAGCCATCACTGTGCCCAGAAAGTAAGGGGAGGTTTCAGTTTCTCCCCATTTTTTAAAAGGTCATTAAAAAAAGAAAAGTTATTGTTTCTCTGTTACCACTAGATGGTACTAGCCAGCTGCTTGTCATCTCTCTTATGTTGTTTTTTTGTTTATTGACTGATAACATGCTTTTTAGAAGTGAGACTTCAGGAGACCTTGGTCCGTCATCGGAAAGTCACTAAGGTGCCATTTCTTAGATGTGTCAGCACTTCCCCTTGGCCTTCATTTATATAAAGTCCTTCTTTGCCCTATCCTGGATAATGGAAATATTTAGTAATCATACAGATGATTCATGCCACATTTGCCCCTGTGTTTGAGACCTTAGGAAGCCCTGGGAGAGATGTGGGACACAATGACTTTGAATTGAAGGCAGCCAGAATGAAAATTGGATTTTCCACTACTCTCAGGAGTCCTGTCCTGCTGCCTCTTTATTTAGGATATCTTAGTCCCCTTGTCTCAGACTCCCAGCACATCGCCAGTGCCTTAGATTTTACACACAGAAAATTGGAACTTCCTTCTCTTTTCTGGATGGGAAAGACAGCAGTAGGGTAAGTCATGGGAGAGACTGGGAGAGACTGGAACGTAGGACCCTGACACCTGACCTTCTTCTTTCCCAAGCTATTTTAAGAGAATTAAGGGGCACACCCATCCCTATGCCACCCATTTTTTAAGATCTTAGATGCTGCTAAAGCCCAGCCTCATCTAGGATGGATGGATTGTAGGAAGTGGGGAAAAGGGTCCAGGTGCTTGATATTTTATTTTATATTTAGGCTATGAGAATTAACCAGGAACCAATGAGGGGAGAGGTGTGTGTGCGTGCTATGCTAATCCAAGATTAGTTAGGAGTAATCATTTGGAGATAGGTATCCATCACATAACCCCAGCACGTGACATGGAAAATTGCTCAATCTTTCTGAGCCTCAGTTTCCCCACCTGGAGGAAAATGTATTTTTTGGTAAGATCACTAGAAGGACACAGAGAAATAAAGTTTGTAAAGCTCCTGGCATTTAGCAGGGCTTACCCAAACATTCCTCTCTCCTGAAATAGCTATAATGGCCAGTAGTCCCCAACTACCACCCAAGCCTCTCCCTAGGCTAGAGACTGAGTTCCCAGGAACTGGTCCCTAGTCATTGAAATCACTGTAAGATGTAGGAAAACCTCAAATACCAAATATTTGCTCTCACTTTTCATAACAGTAGCAGTGGCTTCCACACCTCCTGTTTATATGCCCCATTTGTCTCGAGAAGAGGTGCCTTCAAATCTCGGGAGAGGTTACCATCTGTGAGACAGCTGCATATTTCTATCCATTTTCATAAAGAAGTATTTCATTTCCTTAAACAGGATTTTTCTTTTGAAAAAAAGAAACAATTTTGCTTCATTGTTTTTCTCTCAGAAATATTTCCTAAAGGCCAGTGAGACAAATCAAAGGGACAATATGAAATAATGGCATAATCTTTCCTATCTCAGTTGAACGCAAGTATAGTAAAATTAGTAGGTTGTACGATATAAATAATTGCCTCAGGAACACAGGATGACATTAAGCTAACATAGAATATTTGTCTCTGGATATAGAGAACAATGGATTTAAAAAGCAATAATTTGAACTAACTACAGCACATTCTAACTACATGGGGAAAGGACCATTGAAGTTTAACTTCTTTCAGTAAAAGTTATTCAACAGCAAGTTTTTACCATCCAGCAAGTAAGTAGTTGGAGCGAGCAGAGTCTCATGTTAAAGCAAGAAATAAGGCATCTTCTAGTTATCATTAAAATGGTAGACAGCTCAAAGCTAGTCCCAGAGGAGCACAAAAATGAAAGAAAACTCAGTTTGGGGAAGCCTACATGGGCAGAAAGAACAAAGACTAACATCTATCATACGATAATTTCTGATTTATGCTTTCGAAGGACTCAAAATTTTTAGAATGTTTAACTTAAAAACTTCAAAGTTAGAATGAAAACTTTGGTGTGTTTGGTAATGGACAACTCCAGCATCATACTGGGAATGGTTCCAAGAGCCATTGTGTGAAAGAGAGCTTGGATCAATTAGTGACGGCTGGATGCTGCAGGTGAGAAGGTCTGGTTCAGGATCTCTCCAGTGTCCTCCTTGTATTTCATGCACAGAACATCAGGATATTTACACATCATTTGATAATTGTCTGTTTATATGATAGACCTTCTTCTTTGCAGCCCCAGCACCTGACAAAGAATCAATGAATCCATTTGTAAAGCCAAAAATAATTACTCCTGGATTGGGAGAGAATGATGGAGTGGGAAGCATCAGAAATCTGTCTTCCCACCCAGACAACAACTGCACTGGCAGAATCTTTCGGATGTAGCTATTTTGGAATTCCAGAGTCTACTGAGAGCTTGCAACAACCAAGGGAAACTTTGGTCAGTAAGTTGAGGCTTGGAAGGTAAGTTGTGGTTAATTTCAGCCAATTTTAGCTCTTAGCACATTAGCAACTATCTATCCATCACTCCCCAGTCCTGCAGCAGGCAGCTGCACATGTGTCCCCAGAGCGGTTTGGACACAGCTTATGAGAGCCAG
The DNA here is from genome assembly GCA_003697995.1 of Taxidea taxus jeffersonii. Taxonomy (NCBI): domain Eukaryota; kingdom Metazoa; phylum Chordata; class Mammalia; order Carnivora; family Mustelidae; genus Taxidea; species Taxidea taxus. Next base: position 15,589 of record ML108601.1, read on the forward strand.
TGGGAGAAAAAAGACCTTGTACTCCAAATATTGGAGATCTGTGCTCTGATCACTGACTGCTGCTTCTGATCAAAGGGGTGCAGCTGAAAGCAGGTAGCCTTTGCTGTTGTACCGTCCTCTTTGTTGAAAGCCCTTCCCTGTCTGGCTGAAGTGACTTTCAAGGGGTTTTAAGGCAAAACTTGATTGGGTTTCTGGACAAAGAGATTAATGGAATTATTTTGCACTACTCTTTTGTAGAACTTTCCTGTAAGTTTGGAATCATTTCAAAAGAAAAATGAAATTTACCATTGCAAAAATACATACATACATACATACATTAAGTAAATAAGTAAACAAATGCTCTTTCCTTATTTGGGTTTCCCAAAAGCAAAGCAAGAGGGGCACATGGGTGGCTCAGTTGGTTAAGTGTCTGCCTTTGGCTCAAGTCATGATCTCCAGGTGCTGGGATCCAGCCCTCCTCAGGCTCCCTGCTGAGCAGGGAGTCTGCTTCTCCCTTTTCCTCTCCCCAGGCTTGTGCTTTCTCTGTCTCTCAAATGACTAAATAAAATCTTAAAAAAAAAAAAAAATCAGAGCAAGAGACAATGTCCTGGGAAGTGATGCCAGGATGCCCAATTTGGGGGGAAGGAGAAGCTGAGTGAGACAGGGAATAAGGAAAAGCCAATATGATGATGTTTCTTCATGTAGGTGTTGCTGGAAACAATTTGGGCTTGACTGCACATTTTTATCCATCTTTATAAAGAAGCACGGCAATTCTCAGCAGAAACCTTATTGTCTAGGAGAGAGTGAAATGATATATTAAAAGTGCAGAAAAAAACCCTGCCAACCAAGAATACTTTACCCAAGAAAGCTGTCTTTCAGAAACAGAGCAGTGATAAAGACTTTTTCAAACAAACAGAAGCTGAGGGACTGCAGTATCACTAAGGTTGTCTTACAAGAAATACAGAAAGGAGTTCTTTAAGGTGAAATGAAAAGATGCCAGCTCACAACATAAAAACCTAAAAATATACAGGGCACTGATAAAGGTAAGTATACAGTCAAATTCAGTATACTCTAATTCTGTACTATGGTAATGTATTAACCATTTAATTCTAGTCATATGCTAAAAGACAAGAGTATTAAAAATAACTATAGTTACAATCCTTTGTTAATGAGTACACAATATACAAGAAATAAGTTGTGACATCAAAAATATGAAAAGAGGGAAGTAAAATAAAAGAGTAAAGTTTTTACATGAGATTGAAGTTACTATCAGAATAAAATAGACTTGTGTCTTTAAGATGTTTTATGTAAGCCACATGGTAAGCCCAATGCAACAATCTATAGTAGATGCATAAAAGATAAAAAGAAGGAAATTAAGACATATCAGTATAGAAGTCATCAGCTCACAAAGGAGGACAGCAAGAGAGGAAGAAAAGAAAAAGGGAATTACAAAAAAAAAAACAGAAAATAATTAATAAGATGGCATTAGTAAGTTCTTAACTATTAATAATTTTCTAAATGTAAATGGATTTATCCTTTAATCAAAAGCCATGAAGTAGTTAAGTGAATAAAATAATAAGGCTCAACTATACACCGCTTACAAGAGACCCACTTCAGCTTTAAGGACACACATATGCTTAATGTGAAGGGATGCCAAAAGATATTCTATGCGAGTGCAAACCAAAAGAAAATATGGGTAACTATGTCTATATTAGACAAAAAGACTTTAATACAAAAATTGTAACATGAGATAAAGAATATATATATGTCTCATATATATGAGATAAAGAAGACATATATATATATAAACTACATTATCACATATAAAATAATAAAAAGAGAAAAGGATCAATTCATCAAGAGGGTATAATAACCATAAATATATATGTACCCAACATTAGAGGTCCTAAGTATACCAAGCAAATACTAACATATTTGAGGGGAGAAAAGACAACTACTATCATAATAGTACAGTACTTCACTACCCCACTTTCAATAGCAGATAGATCATAAAGACAGAAAATCAATAAAGTAACATTGGACTTGAACTATACTTTAGACAAAATTGTCCTAACAGAATGTATAAAATATTCTACGTGATAGCAGCAGAATACACATTCTTCTCAAGAGCATATGAAACTTTCTCCAGGATAGATTATATGTTAGCTCACAAAGCAAGCATCATTCACACTATTTCTTTATTACCTATTTGTTTATTTTATTATTTATTTCCTTATGAATTTATGTATTTATTATTTATTTATACAACATTATGAAAGTACTTAATGCCACTGAATTATACACTTAAAATGATTAAGATAGTAAATTTTATACATACTGTACTGTGATAAAAATATTAGAAAAAATTAAATGTATGCCTCTTTGGTTCCTTCCACCACCTTCTTTCCCCTTCTTCCTTCCTTTTTTGGTTTTCCTCCTTCCATTCCTGGTGCCTGGTAACAACTGAACTGATTTTTGCCCTTATACTTTTCCTTTTTCTAGAAAACGATATACAAATAGAAACACATAGTAGGCAGTGGGCCTCTGTGCTGGGCTTCTTCATTTAACATTGCACTGTAGGGCCTCAATTTGTTACTTCATGCATCAATGTTGTTCCTTTTTATTATTGTGTGGTGTATTGTATGGATGTACCACAATCTGTATACTATTTTCCAGTGGATAGACATTTGATTGGTACACATTTGGGGGTTTTATGACTATATCTGTTGTTAACATTTACATACAGATCTTTGTGTGTGAGCTACTTATAATTTTTCATTTTTTTAAAGTTACTTTCTCTAACTTCTTACCATTCCAAAGAGGAGAACATTAGCAGGGTCCTGTAAGTCCCTGAAAGGTAGGAGGTGTCATGAATTGATGAGGGCCAGTTCAAGTGGTTTTAACTGGATATGTCATTCTAAATTCTCCCCTTTATCCCCATTCTGCTTTGGTATTCCATTCAGTTTCAAATGTGGTTTTCTGATCTGACTCACATCTTAATTCCAGGCACTTGTTAGAAATTACATTGGTTGCAAAATGGCAGGAAGAAAAGATCAAATCTCTTTTGGATTTAAATTTGGAATGAAATGGGACTTTTGTTTAAATTCAATAGAAGCAGTTAACAAAGGAATAGAGACCTTAAAGATGTTTCATTAAAATTACCCATAATGCTACTCTGAGTGATTCATGGTTTTGAGCAATTAAATGAGTCATATTCACCCAAAAGCCTAAACTAATTTCTATTCTAAATGAGGTTCTTAGGGAAATTCTATTAACCATTTAAGTACCATGCAAATTCTCCCCAGCTCAGGTTCTACCTCCTTCATGAAGGAGGCACCTTCCTCAATCAATTTTCCCTCCTGGGATTCTCTAAATTCCTTTTAACAATATACTATTCGTTTGCCTTCTTATATAAGGTATGCATCCTTATTTAATTCAGTGTGCATGGGGATGCTTGGGGGGCTCAGTTGGTTAAGCAGCTGTCTTTGGCTCAGGTCATGATTCCAGAGTCCTGGGATTAAGTCCTGCATCAGGCTTCTTGCTCAGTGGGGAGCCTGCTTTTCTCTCTGCCTGCCACTCCCCCTACTTGTGCTCTCTCTTCCTCTCTCTCTCCCTGACAAATAAATAAATAAAATCTTTTTTAAAAAATTCAGTGTGTGTGTGTGTGTGTGTGTGTGTGTGTGTGTGTGTATGTGTGATTTATGTTAGAAGATTTAATCTCGGAGGAGCCCAAAAAGATTTGGGGAGAAGAGCTCTTTTCTTTCCATCTGGCATCAGCCATCAGCTCCAAGGTAAGCCAAGATGGGTGCTTACAAGTACCCATGGAGGAAAAAGCAGTCTTATGTAATGTGCTTTGTTTTCAGGGTGCACCACTGGTGGTACTGCTAGCTCTCTCAGTTCCACGGGGCCTCCTGACCCCACTCAATCCACCCAACTGCAGACTGTGTGCAGACTGTGGTATAAGGCCAACCAAGGTTATGCCATATTCAGATTCGTGTGTGACACGATGGCCACAAACGCTCACATCCTAAGGGTGCTACCAATGCCAAGCCTGTCCATCATTGTGTTAACCAGCTAAAGTTTGCCCAAAGTCTTCAGTCTATTGCAGACGAGAGAGCTGGACACTACCGTGGGGCTCTGAGAGTCTTGAACACTTACTGGGTTGGCAAAGATTCCATATACAAATTCTTCGAGGTTATCCTCCTTGATCCATTCTATAAAGCTATCAGAAGAAATCCTCACACTCATTGGATCACCTAACCAGTCCACAAGCACAGGGATATCTGAGGGCTGGCATCAGCAGGCTCAAGAGCCATAGCCATTGAAAGCATCACAAGATCTACCACACTATTGGCTATTCTTGCCTTCCAACATGGAGAAAACACAATATTCTCCAGGTCCACCATTACTGCTAAAATAAGTAATGCTTATAGAATTCTTACCTAATAAACAATTTAGGACACTCAAAGAAGGAAAAAAAATTAATCTCAAAAAGGTCAGGGATCATAGCCAGAGAGCATTAGAGCAAAAAGAATCTTATAGAGATTATTTTATTCTTCCTGATTAAACAATTATGAAGCTGTTTCCATGTGTTGAATGTCTTCTATGTGCCATGAATTATGCTGGCCAATTTATTTATATTTCATCATTTAATTTAATCTAATCCTTATAGCAACTTCATATTAAGGTGGCATAAGCAGCAATAGAAAGATAAAATTTCTAATCTGAGAGAATTAGATTCTAATTTCACCTCTGTTCCTTACTACCTGTGTGATATTAAGTAAGTGTCTTAACCTCTTAAAGCTTTTGTGTTTGTTAAGTGTTAACAAGAGTCACAATATCTCCATCATAACATATTACTAAAAGGACAAATAAATATAATGTATGTGAGATGTCTAATACCTAGTAAATTCTCAAAAATAAGAATTATATTGCTTACTTTATATAGATGATGAAATTGCAGTTCAGAGAGGTGAATTCATTTAAGATCACATATAAGTGGCTGAGCCAAGTTAAGAGCTAAGATAGCCACTCCATACCTTATCTTATAAACACCCATTTCTTTTTTCTTTTTAAATATTTTCTTTTTAAATATTTTATTTATTCATTTAACAGAGAAAGAGAAAGAGAGAGAACAAGTAAGGTGGGAGGCAGAGGGAGAAGCAGGCTCCCCTCTGAGCAAGGAGCCTAATGCAGGGCTCCATCCCAGCATGGCCTGAGATGAAAGCAGATGCTTAACCAACTGAGCCACCCAGGTGCCCCTAAATGCTTATTTCTTACACTTCTTTACTCATCTCTGTAGCACTTGTTACACCTAAATACTTAAATAAGTTGTACTTGTGGTAGATTAGTTGAAGGCAGAGATATTAATGTCAGTAATTAGAAAACGCTCTTTCTGTGCACCTTACTATCTAAATAAGATTGGTTAAGCTTTCAATTCCATCCCCTAAGGAAGTTCAAACAGCACTGAGATTTCCAAGAAGTCCTAGAAGATCCACATTCCCATGGACTCCTCTGCTCCTGGTCTCTGCTTCTGTGTTATCTTGATGTCATACCTGAGATAGTCTTATCTGACTAAAGGCAGAATCTTCTGAAAGGTTGTCATACCGCCCTTCTCCCAAGGAGAGCTTCACTCCCAGGAAGGAGATGACCACTCTCACTGGGATAGAGTGACCACATGAACAGATATGATCACAAACTGTCATACCTTCCATTTGTTCTCCTAAAAGCCCATTTATCTTTCCTAAAGTCCATCTGTTTTCCCACAGAATCCCTTTCTCCCTGCTCCCTTTCCACTATGAAATTGCCATACAAAACCCTATCTCTAGCTGTTTTGGTGAACCTCTTCATCTGAATGCTCCCCCACACAAAATAACTTTTCTTCTGTTAATTTGTCTACTTTCAGTTAATTTGTAATTGCCCTCCATCCTTATCACTGGAATTAAGTTGGCAGATGGAAAATTTTTCCTCCCAATTAAAGTTGCATGTATCTTATAGATATATAGGGAGTAGACTTTCTTAAGATCTGAGAAGTAAGAAGGAACAGTTGAGTTTCAATTATTGTCTTTATTATGAGGCCATGCATCCTTCTTTGACACCTAAGTGGAGACTTTTCCAGTCAAAGTCATCAAGGAGTCCAGCAGACAAGGTTCTCCCTTTAAATAAACACCTTCCTTCAAAAAGTAGCTGTGCCTGTAACTAATGCTTTCTATTAAATGTATGTATAGTTGTCTGTGTACTCGTGGGCATATGCTGCATCATGTTCCACTGGGGTCTTACTGTTCTCTGCTCCTCATGGCATACAAAGTAATTTCATTGAGGGACTAAAAGGGCTGCATGATTTTCACATGGCTTGATTGCTTTGGGGATGAATTATATGCTTTAGGAATATTTCCATATTTAAGAATTTGTGAAGAATTTTCTGAATATCTTTCTCCTGAGAACTTTTTATTTTTCTCACCAGAATATAAACTACTTGAGATCAAGTGATTGGTCCATTTTATTCATTTCTGTATTCCTCCTAGTATATAAAACTCAGCTCCTAGCACATAATAGGTGTTTAACAAGTATCTGTTGAGTGAGTGATTGAATGGCCTCTCATCACCATTCCTACTGCCATGGTCTCTCTCTCACAGTCCTTTATCTGGGCTGTTGCCTCAGCTTCTCATCTCCTTAGGAACAGTCCTCACCCCTTCCATCTATTGTCAACATCAGTATTTACTTCCATATACAGCAAAACTATTTATTCTACTCCCCTCTTGAGAGACTTCTATTCACTTCCTATTGTCTAGGGGAAAAAAAAAAAGAGAAACTCTAGGTAGTCCTCAAGGACTTCTGTGATCTAGACCCATCCTGCCTCTTGAGGTTCTGGTTGCATCACTGTTCCCCCAACATGATGCCCAGGGATCCCATGGTTGAGTGAGTCAGCATCTCACTATCTGATAAATAAATAGACTAAAAGTCAAAGCGGTTAATATGCCTCAAGTCACAGAGATTGCATTCCTTACCCTTTATCACTTGTCCTTAATGTTCCCTTTTGTTCTTACATTTAAACCACTCCTCTCCACAAAACCCCAACCCTTCCTTTGAACCTTAGCTTCTTTCAGAATATTCCACATCTCCCAACAATCTCCACCCAGTTTTAGGTCCTAACCTCCTGGAATTTTAACTTCTTCTATCTAGACATCTAGAATGTCTGGAAAGAGCAGCTCTGGCCAGGACTGGATTCCATACCAGGCAGAACATGACCTAGCCTAAGAAGCTCTTGATTTGAATCTCCCTGATGGCTAATGATGATGAACATTTTCATGTGTCTGTTAGCCACTTGTATGTCTTCTTTGGAGAAGTGTCTGTTCATGTCTTCTGCCCATTTTTTGACGTGATTCTCTGTTTTTTGAGTGTTGAGTTTGAGGAGTTCTTTATAGATCTTGGATATCATGCTGAGTGAAATAAGTCAAGCAGAGAGAGTCAATTACCATATGGTTTCAATTACTTGTGGAGCATAAGGAATAACCTGGAAGATATTGGGAGAAGGAGAGGAGAAGGGAGTTGGGGGAAATCAAAGAGGAAGAAGAACCATGAGAGACTGGACTCTGAGAAACAAACTGAGGGTTTTGGAGGGGAGAGGGGTGGGGGGTTGGGTGAGCCTGGTGGTGATTATTAAGGAGGGCACGTATTGCATGGAGCACTGGGTGTAGTTCATAAAACAATGAATCTTGGAACACTGAAAAAAATAAAATAAATTTTAAAAAATAATTTTTAAAAAGAGAAGCTCTTGACTTGGAGCTTCTCATGGTGTAAAGCCAGTCGGCTTTCTCACTGAATTTATTTTATTAAATCAAAGTCCAACCCAAGTATTAATTTACAATAAGCAATACAAGTAACCTGGCTCTTAATGGTGCACTTTTAGCCTGAAAGAGTTAATAGGGCTTGCAGATTAACCACAAGGGAACTTCTGATCCTGTTCATTAAGACAGTAGGGATTCCAGCAAGTGTTTGGAGCTACAAATAAATTAGTTTCCTGCTAAGGAGGCCATCTGGGATTGTTCCCAGGAAGCTTCTAAAAGTCAGAAAATTTTCATGATGAAACAACCTCTGCATTTCTAACACCAGCTGCCAAGATCTCACCAGGTGATCTCCAAGTGTAGCCCCAAATAATGTACACCACAATTTGACAAGCATCTGTGTCAGGAGAACAATCAACTTTCCCTAAAACAACTGTGTTTTTCTTGATGCTTCCTTAAAATTGATTGGTTAACTGAGGCCTCTTACATATCTGTACATCTTATATATACCTAAAATATCAGGAAAATATATTAATTTACTTGACCCAAATACCTGATTATTTTCTTTTTCTTTTTTTTTTTAAGATTTTTAAAATTTATTTGAAAGAGAGAGAGAGCACAAGTAGGCAGAAAGGCAGGCAGAAGGAGAGGGAGAAGCAGACTCCCCGATGAGCAGGGAGCCTGAGATGGGGCTCAATCCCAGGACCATGGGACCATGATCTGAGCCCAAGGCAGATGCTTAACCAACTTAGCTACCCAGGTGCCCCTATCTGATGATTCTCAATTGTTTAATTCCACTTGTCACCATTTGTTTCCAGAAGAATAGCATGTGTTTCTTTTGGTATAGAAAAATAAAAACAAAGTCCCTAAAATTCTAGATATTTAGTAGAAGAGCAATCTTATCTTTTCTGTATTATCTAACACAGATTTTTAGCTTCAGTTTGATCATCTGCATTAGGATAAACATTTGGATTTTTCTGGATTTCCACTCATAGACCAAATTCCTATAACTAAAGGACTACTGAGACTATCAAAAATCATTGGAACAATCCAGGTTATTTCAGAAAAAAAATGTTTATGTCTAAATGACATAAAATAATTATTTTATTCTTGAATTTCTCTGTAGTGATGGAAATACAATAATATCCTATTCATGCGATATTTCCTGAGAAAATAATAGAACATTATTTCAGACTTTAGTAAAAAAAACCTCCTTTACCTATGTTGTGGGAAAACGTCACCTGCAGTTGGTTCCTTGGGTGGCAAAGCATATGTGCAGCAATGCCAAGTCATTTTAACTTCTGCAGATGTCACTAGGGAGAGATGTTCATACTACTCACTGAGAATCTCATTGGTGTTTTGTGTGAAAATTTCTTATGCCATCACACATCTTAGCAGACCACAGTTCATAGACTGTGTCAGAGACATCTTACCGAAGAAATAGAATTTTAACTTCTTAAAATTGTGAAGAGCTTCATTTTCTAAGAATTCTTCCAGGAATGTTAAGTATCTGGTTGGCAAACTTAAAAATCCTGTCAAATCATGCATCTGGTATCATAAAAATCTTTTCTTTGCTACATTCAAGCAGTAAAATTTATGGCTTCTCAAATAAATAATGTGGTAGAAAATGGTTTCATGGGAATTTCCAAATGACTGACAAATTTTAAGGTTGCAGGCTAGATGATATCTCTTGCTATTGAGGTTTTCTTCACAAAGAAGAGAAAATTCCACAGGAGAATTCTAGTAAGAAATTGAGTCTCAGCCCTTGAACTTCTTAAAAGAGTGAGTCTAATGATTGGAGGAGATATGTGGATACCAGTCTGTCAATGCACAAGTAATTTGATTCTACATATCCTTGAGTACATTTTTCCTCCCATATTTATGTGTGTTTGTGTGTGTGTGTGTGTGTGTGTGTGCATGTGCTGGGGATGATGCACTTAAATTGGATGGAGGTGCATAGCAAAGGAGTATAGTTTTATTACCTCATCTTTAAATTTGATCTTATCTTCTCTGCTTTATCTGCACACTGATTTTCAGTATGTAGGTAATATAATATCTTAAAAGGATGGTATTGTAACAGTTGTACTAGCTTTTCCAAAGTGATTTCAGCATTTTAAACCAGCCTTTTTCAACTGAGATTCTGTGACAGAATCAAATCCTACAAAAATTTTAAATGACTATTTTCTTGGTACTTAGCTAGTGCCATTTTATTTTTTTTTAAGATTTATTTATTTATTTGAGAGAGAGAGAGAGCGTGAGCAGGGGGAGGGACAGTGGAGGAGAGAGAGACTCCTCAAGGCGACTCCCCACTGAGTGTGGAGCACAACATGAGACTCAATCCCAGGATCCTAAGATCAAAACCTGAGCAAAAATCAAAGGTCGGCCACTTAACCAACTGAGCCATCCAGGCACCGCTATCTAGTACCATTTTAGATGCATAGAAAGAAGTCAATTCATTACATACAATGGATACCTCAGGGTATATATGTGCATATGTGTATTTATATATGCATTTCATATATTTATAAATGTGTAATATATATATAATTAGATAAAGTTCTGTAATACATTAAAAGTATAAATTATAATTTTGTTATATATAAATAAAATCCTACACACAAAATTCAGAGAATGGGTATGATAGTAGAAAAGTTAGACTCAGGCTGTCTAATACATTGCAAAAAACGCAATATTTAGAAAAAAATTTTTACATCTATTTTGTTTGCATAATTTTCACTTCTACAATACGCTGTAATCTTAGCCCATTTCACAAAGCCAGAAACTGAGTTTCAGGGGATATCGTACTGGTCTCCAAAGAAAGCTCCTCAGTGAACTATATATCCTGGTATTCTGGACTGAGACTCTTTTCAAATAATAGATTGTGGCAGAAATAAGGCTGTGTGTTTTGTGAGGTTAAGTAGGAAGAAGTCTTACAGCTTTATCCTTTATCTCTTGGAAATTAAGGAGCTACTTGAAACTCCAGCATTGGTATGAAGATTATTTTAATTTTAAGCCTAAGACATTTGAGATTCAATAGATGCAAAAGAAGCCTTCTCTGAGTGTTCTTTATCTAACTAAAAACAACTTCTGGGAAATGAAGCTGCCATAAATTCCCTCTTTAGAGTGAATCTATTGCCAAGAGGAAGAACTAGCATAAACCTACCATTGATTCCTTCTCTAGGGGTTTTATGGCCCTGAAGAAGACCATAAGACCACTCATACCTGTATAAACAAACATTATCACAAGCTTTCTTACCTCGCATTTATTCTTCTAAAATCTCATTTGTTTTTCCTAAAGAAAAGTTTCTTTTCTTTTCTTTCTTTAGCAATTTTTAAAAAAAGATTTTATTTATTTATTTGAGAGAGAGAGAGTAAGAGCATGAGCTGGGGGAAGGAATAGAATGGGAGGGAGAAGCAGACTCCCTGCTGAGCAGAGAGCCCAACATGGGGCTTGATCCCAGGACCCCGGGATTATGAGCTGAACCAAAGGCAGACACTTAGCTGACTGAGCCACCAGGTGCCCCAGAAACTTATTTGTTCTTATGAGCATCTTCCTGTCCCTTTTCTTTACTAAATTGTATATATAAGCCTCCAACTTTACTCATTGAACCAACTAGCTACTTCTCTTTTTGGCTACTGTATATGTAAACCTTTTTGTCCCATTAATCTGCCTTTTTTCTTTTTTTCAGTTTAATTTACAGGCCTCTAGACAATGAACATCGGAGGAGAGAGGAAAAGTATTTTCTTCCCAATAAAACACTACCTCTTAGAGCCTGAGCCTCTAAAGCAGAAGTCCAACTGTCCTGAAACCACACTTCTGTGAGGAAGTCTGACCAGGTGTGGAGAGAACAATGCCAGCTCATAGATACCAGGCTTGTGAGTGGGACAGTGTCAGGCCCTCCAGACCAGAGAGGCCACCAGCCAATACTACAATGATTCCACATGGAGAAAAATCATCCAGTGGAAACATACCTGAATTTCTAACCTATTAAATTATGAAGCATAATAAGATGATTATTGTTTTAAGTCCTGGGCTTTATGAGGTTTGGTATATGGTAGTAGATAACTGTGACATGGAGGTTAAGTGGCATGTTCTAGACTCATAGTTTCTTAGCAGGCAAGCCAGAAGAAAGCCAAGATTCTTCACCTGCTATTCCTGAACCAGCTTTAACTTTGAGGCACTGAAACACCTCATGGTAAGAGTTCAAAAACAAGAAGTGCTCACTGTCCCCAGGACTCCTCAGCACCATCTCAGTGATTAATTCGCCTCTGTAACATTCTGGTTTTATTGAATAAAGATAATCATGATGACTATAATCCTATCTACCACTTTTTTTAAAAGATTTTATTTATTTATTTGTTATAGAGAGAGAGAGAGCAAGCACAGGCAGACAGAGTGGCAGGCAGAGGCAGAGGGAGAAGCAGGCTCCCTGCCGAGCAAGGAGCCCGATGTGGGACTCGATCCCAGGACGCTGGGATCATGACCCGAGCCGAAGGCAGCTGCCCAACCAACTGAGCCATCCAGGCGTCACGCTATCTACCATTTTATAACTTAGTTTGATTGAGTTCAAAAATTTTCCTGTGAAAGTAGCTTGGTAGAGGAAAAAGAAAAAGGTTACTGTGATTAGGAGTTGGGACAGATTGCAACTGAAGAGAACACCCAGATAAATTTGAATTTCAAATAAAGAACAAATACTTTTCTAGTATAAGTATATACTATTCAATATTTGGGACATTCTCATATTTTAAAAAGTAGCAGGCATTTACCTGAATTTCAAATTTAACTGAGGTTCTTTTATTTAATCTGGCAGCTCCCAGATGGGGTAAGTTTATGGAAAAAAGGAGGTTGAGGCTGTAGAGAAAAACATTTCTTTACTTCAAAGTATTGTCAAGGGCCAGTCCTTTGTAGCCCATTGTTTTGTCCAGTAGTCTGCTTATCCTTACATACAAGAAGGTTTTTGCAGCTTCAATGTTGAAACATTCCTGTGGCTGGAAAAGCCTTATGAAAAGTGATTAGCAGGCTTCATTCCATGTATAAAGCATGACGTATACCCTTCCACATGATTTATCAAAAGCCACATGTTTAGCACTTGGAGCATAACTTGAAATTCAAAAGCAAACAAGAAAGTCACAAAGCCCACATACTTGACTCATAAAGAGACATGATTGTAACTATATGTACATTAAGATGAACAATTTGAAAACTTGGTAAAAACTAACAATAACAAGAAAGTACAGATGACCTTAAGTAAGGTGACAGCAGAACTTTAAGACACACATATCAGGAATTCCAAAGCCATTTGAGTAAGGTCCCCAACTACCATCCACCACTTTAATTGTTCCTGTTTCAAAAACTATTGAAGTCAAGTACAAACAACAGATATGTCCTGGTGACCTTAAATCAATGAGAGATTAGATAGATTAGTGTATTTAGTTGAAGAGGGAAGACTAGTGTACAGCCATCTTGAAAAAAAAGGTTAAAATTTCCAAAAAACTTTTGGGGGAGGACTGATGGTTAAAACATAAAGTTATTTGATTGATCTGGAAAACTCACTTATGTGAATTCCTTAAAGTTGTCCCTAATATTAAAAGAGGCTTTGGTATATATAACTGTAATTGCTACTTTTCATGAGAACTACTGCAGAATCCAAGGAACAAGGGAAGTCATAGGACTTCCCAGATAATAGTAACAACTACTAAGTGGGGCTATTCTTGTCAAGAAGGGCTCTTGACATTATGATCAGTAGCTCAGAGCCTTCTTAGATCCATGAGTCATGTCATCTTTCCCACAATAGCACTCCTATTTCCCTCCTGGGAAGGGCTGCCAGATATAGCTAACAAAAATACTGGATATCAAATTAAATTTTAACTTCAGACAAACAGCTAAATTTTTTCCCGTTTTATTTATTTAAGCAGTCTCCACACCACACATGGGGCTTGAACCCATGACCCTGAGATCAAGAGTCATATAACTCCACTGACTGAGCCAGCCAGGGTTCCCACAAACAACTAAATCTTTAAGTATGTCCCAAGCAATGTTTATGATATACTTGTACTTTAATTATTAATCGTTTATCTGAAAATTGAATTTAGTAGTTTCCTGAATTTCTTCTGGCAGCCCTAATCCCAGGGACAATGAAAAGTAAAGAGAAGGCTCTCAAGTTTAAATCAGTTCAATACATACACATGTATGTCCTCTTTGAAGTAATAAAAACTAAAGAGTATTTCTATCATATCCTTCATTATTAATGAAATCATTTGCAAATAGGTGGCTTTGGAAGTGAAGTGTAAGACTGTTCCCATCTATTCCCTCACCATAGGCTGCCAAGTTATTACACTCCTTGCCCTAAGGGGGAGGCAGGGCTGGGGTCATAGGGGGTACCTTCTTACTTGTACCTGCACGTGTAGAAGACCAGAATATGCCTCTTTGGCATAAGGATTGTTTTGAAAGGATTATTTTGGGAAACAGCAGATACAGGAGAAGCACTAAAAACATATCAGAAGTTACACTTTTGTAAGGGAAATTTATATTTATAAAGGAAATCATATTTGTAAGGGTATCTCCTTATTCAAATCAGGAAAAGAAGGAAGATGCTAAATCTTGGTTCATATCCGTGGAGAAAGACATGAATTAAATCTGCATAACAAACCTTATCATTGCTTAGCTACTTTTCTTAGTCACCTCCCCAAATTTGCTTCTCTCTACCCTTTTTCCTTTGTTTTAGCTGATGATGGTATTTAAGCTCAAGTTCTAGCCACATCTTTGAGTTTACTCATCTCTGAGCTTCTTCTGTGCATATATGAGATATACATATGAGCTAATGTATTTCTGTTTATTTATTTCTTAGTAGTCGCTTTGGTAACTGGAGCCACAACCAAAAATCTAAAAGGATAGAAAGGACAAGATTTCTTTTTCCTGTTCTACATATGTGTGGAATGTGTGGGTACACATGTTTGCATGGCTTGGGGTAGAGAAGAAAGCACTCAAAGAGCATTTCTAACTGTATTATTTGGGATCAGATGCTAGAATGCTCAGTTTTCTCAACCATAAAATAGGGAATTACCTCCTAGGACTTTTGGAGCCTCAATTAAAATAATATTTTTGAAAGCACTTGGTAAACCATGAAATAAAATTCGGCATGATATAGTAGAAAGTGCATGGGCTCTGGCATCAAACAGACCACAGAATGAATCTCAGTTCAGAGATATGTAATCTGAGTAAGTTATTTAAATCTCTGAATGAGTTTCCTCATCTGCAAAGGAGGAATAACAATGCCTAACTCCAACACTGTTATTAGGACTAACAGAAATAATGTAGAAAAAGTTACAGGAACAAAAGAGACACCATAAGCAGTACATGAGCCTATATATTATGAGTTAAGGTTTTGGAAATTTGGATAGTATGAAATTCAACTTTTTTCTTTTTTGGCTGTAGGTTATTAAGTACCTATGATCTGATTTTAATAAAATCAGGCTCTGATTCTTTTAAAAGTAATTAAAGGCAGTATAGATTTTTTTTTTATTTGCCACCTCAATTGCAGAATCTGATGCCCTCATTAATGATTTAAAGAGCTACTTAGCATGTATTAGAGCAAAGTGACCAACTTAAATAATTTACAGTCTGCTTAGATCACTCCTTATACCCAGGATGGAAGCAACCCATATTCTCTCTGTAGGATATCTAAAGCTGAGGGTATTTGATTTGAATATATTAAGAAGAAAAAAACTCAATCTCCATTAATTTACAATAGAATAATTTATTTGGTAATATCTATTATTAATTTCTATTTGCAACTGGATTAAATATGTAAATATAACCATACCCTGCAGTGTATCAGGATAACAGAACAGTGGAGGAAAATGTTTTCCAGTCAAGCCCACTGTTAAGTTTCTCATGAGTGATGGTAACTATCAAGTAACTTTACAGTAACTTTCAAGTTAACTACTCAAAACAATTATGTTTAGTTACAATGAATCATATCATACAGATGCATTTCACCATTGACTGGCCCATCTTCCTATATCTCACCATCCTTAGGAAAATAAATTTTTAAAAACAGATTAGCAATGTATATGAGAAGTATATTTTTCCAGTGGAATCTACTATAAAATGCAATCTTGATGAAAATCACATCTGACTTGTGTTTAATGCATTTTTCTTTTTCAGCTTCAAATTTTTGATCACTTGACCATTTCCATTTTGTTTTGTTTTGTTTTTAAAATTTGGCCTTTATTCATTCAGCAAGAAATGACATACACACACCAAGTTCTAAATGTCCAGATGTGAAGAGCTTAAGAAACAGGCAGCCACACCACAAAGCCTCACCTAAAACTGCATGGAGAGCCCCAGGGTGTTCATTAGTTCTCTGTGTCACCACCAAGTACTGCAGACTGCAGCCCCAATAGTTCTAGAAATGACTTAAGTCATTTATTTTTTTCTGATTCATAGTGCCCTAATCTAGAAAATGAGGGAAGTGAAGGATTGGGGAGCATGTATTAGCTTATTAGAGCTGCCATTAGAAAGTACCACAGACTCGGTGGCTTACACAGTAGATATTTATTTTCTCACAAGTTTGGAGGCTTGGTGACCACGATCAAGGTGCCAGGGGGGTTGGTTTCTTCTGAGGCCTCTTACCTTATAAATGACTGCCTTCTCCCTGTATCTTCTCTCTATGTGCATTGATGTCCTAATTTTCCCTTTTTGTTATGATACTAGCCATATTGCACTAGGTTCTACCTAATTGCATTAGATTCCACCCATGTAACCTCATTTTATCTTAGTTTCCCCTTTAAAGGCCCTCTCTCTATTATTGCATTTTGAAATGCTTGATGTTCATACTTTAACATATGAATTTTGGGGAGACATAACTCAGTCCAAAATAGGGCCTGACTCACCATCGCTCTTTGCTTCCTTGGATTCTGACCAAAAGGTGGTGTCTACCTGATCACCCTCCACCAATCCCTAACCCCATTCCCCACTCCCCAGGGGCTTATGTTTCCAACCTTCTCCCCACCAAAACCAGCCGGGTTAGCATGTCATCTCCTTGGAGCCGAAGAATCAACTATTCTTGTATTAGTTACTTATTTTGGCTATAAAAAATTACCATAAATTGAATGAATTAAACCAATACATCCATTATGTAGGTCAGAAGTCTGAACTGGATCTCACTAGGCTAAAACCAAGGTATCACTAGGGCAGTGTTCCCTCTGGAGGCTCTAAGAATCATCTATTTAATTGCTTTTTCCAGCTTCTAGAGGCCATATATATTAGCTCATGACCCTGTCATCCATTTTCAAAGATAGCAATGTCAAGTTGAGTCCTTTTCATGCTATCATCTCTCTGATTCTTTCTTCTGCCTCCCTCTTCCACTTATGAGGACCCTTGTCATTACATTGGACTGATTAGAAACTGTATTTGTTTCCTAGGCCTGCCATAATAATGACCACAAACTGAGTGGTTTAAAACAGAACACTGTTCTGCAGACTAAGTCCAAAATCAAAGAGTCATCAGGGCCATGCTCTTTCTAAAGGCTCTAGGGGAGGATCCTTCCTTGCCTCTTCCTAGCTTTTGGTAGCTGAAGGTAATCCTTGGCATTCTTTGCTATTCAATATAGAAACCTTGTTCCCAGTTCATAACTCCTTAGTGATCATTCTCAGACCATGCAACCCCATTTCTTTCCCTGCTACATTATGACTCTCTTCATCACCTTCCTTCTTTTTTTTTTTTAATATTTTATTTATTTATTTGACAGACAGAGATCACAAGTAGGCAGAGAGGCAGGCAGAGAGAGGAAGGGAAGCAGGCTCCTCACCGAGCAGAGAGCCCAATGTGGGGCTCGATCCCAGGACCCTGGGATCATGACCTGAGCCGAAGGCAGAGGCTTTAACCCACTGAGCCACCCAGACGCCCCTACCACCTTCCTTCTTGACAGCAGAAGCTTTTCTTTGGACCCTTCTCTGGGTGCAGAATGTCTTATTTCCATTCAGAGTGGTCTACTCAAGCCTGCAAAAGCCAATATATTTCAACTGCTCCTCCCCAACTTGTTCTAAACAAGTGACACAGTCCATCTAATTCTGACACACTATTTATATATTCATTGATCATAGATGTTTATAAAATGGCTATAAGTCATTTGATATTCCTCACAATAAACAGTGAAATTTATATCCCCTTTGAATCTGAGTGAGCCTGTGACTACTTTGACCAATGGAGAAAGGTGGAAGTTACCTATGTGATTTATGAGGCTCAATCATAGTGGGGATTCCACTTCTGCTTTGTCATCTTGGAACACTTGCTCTTAAGACGGTCCCTTTCAAAATATTTCTTCTAGGATCCCAGTTGCCATGCCAGGAGAAGCCCATACCACATAAAGAAGTAACATGTAGGTGCTTGGCAGTCTCAGC
Source organism: Taxidea taxus jeffersonii (assembly GCA_003697995.1). NCBI lineage: Eukaryota > Metazoa > Chordata > Mammalia > Carnivora > Mustelidae > Taxidea > Taxidea taxus. The sequence goes on from ML108601.1 coordinate 33,756, forward strand.
ATCCCTGTTAAGCCCATCTTCAGCCATTATAGCCAAGGGGTTAAAATGTAAGAAGAGTCATCTTTGAAGAGGATCTTCCAACCCCAGTTGTTCTAATCTCCAGGCTTTTAGGTCTTTCTAGCTAAAGTTGGGGCAGGGGGGCAGAATCTCTTCGTTTAATGCTTAACTGATTTATAAAAATGGCTTCCTTGATCACACTTTGAGTTAATCTAATTGGCCTCCATGAAGGTGAATTTCCTTTCTTTTCTTTTTACTTTCCTTTAATTTTCCTTCCTCTCTTCTTTCTTGCCTGCCAGCCTCCCTCCCTCCCTCTCTCCCTCCTTCCTTCCCTTCTTTTTTTTTTTTCCTTTTTTTTTTCCCTCCTAGAGGTTGAAAGCTGAAAAATATCTAACCACTTTGGGTCCTCCAGCAAGTAGTGTTCTGAGAGTCTCATGAAAGTTGATTGCTAAATTGTCAGGGATTTTACAAACTAACTGACATCACATTGGCAGCTTGAAATTGGCCAACATGCAAATACTTACACCATGGAAATAAGCAAATGATAGAAATCAGAGTTATTATTTCCAGAGATTGGTTTGGTAAACATTTACCAGCATGTCAATGACTTCCTTCAAAGATGACCTCCACAAAGTAGTGCCATTTTCCTGGAACCAGCACAAGAAAAATAAGTTGTATTTGATTCATACTCCTTCCGATCTCATTGTATCATAGACTTTCCAAAATAGTTTCTCGCACCCCCAGAGCAAATACTAATAGGAACCATTGAAAGAGGACAAGATATGTTGGCAGCTTGTCTTTGATAGTGTTTATGCTAATATCGCAGTCAGCTACTGTGATCAAAGAAAAATCCTAATACATATACAGTATGTTTCCTGAATTTTGTAGTATATACTTCAATTTTGTTTTTCAAAGTTCCAGGATATAGTCCTGAAATACTGGGTAAAAATACACATTTGAAAATGGTACCAGAGGTGTCTGGCTGGCTTAGTCAGTAGAGCATGTGGCTCTTGATTTCAGGGTTGAGAATTTAAGCCCTGTGATGGGTGTAGAGATTACTTTAAAAAAAAAAACAAAACTTAGGGCACTTGGGTGACTAAATCAGTTGGGGGTCCAACACTTGGTTTTAGCTCAGGTCACAATCTCATTGGTTGTGGGATCAAACCCCATGGGCTCTGTGCTCAGGAGAGAGTCTTCTCAGGATTCTCTCTCTCTGCCCCTCCCCCTACTTCCACTGGCTCTCTCTCTCTCTCTCTCTCTCTCTCTCAACTAAATAAATCCTTAAACAAAAGAAAAGGAAAATGGTACCAGATTTTAGATTGGCTCAGTGAGCTTTCTATACAACAAAATTCTATTAGGCACATATAAAACAATCACTTTTTCATTACCTTTGAAATAAATTCATTAATCTTTTTTTTAAGATTTTTTTAATTTATTTTTTTAGAGAGAGAGAGAGAGAGAGCAAGCTCAGGCAGACAGAGTGGTAGGCAGAGACAGAGGGAGAAGCAGGCTCCCTGCCAATCAAGGAGCCCGATGTGGGACTTGATCCCAGGAGGCTGGGATCATGACCTGAGCTGAAGGCAGCCGCTTAACCAACTGAGCCACCCAGGCGTCCCATAAATTCATTAATCTTATCTACTCAGTTTAAAATAATGTAAATTTAGGGCGCCTGGGTGACTCAGTGGGTTAAAGCCGCTGCCTTCCGCCGTGGGATCGAGCCCCGCATCGGGCTCTCTGCTCTGTGGACAGCCTGCTTCCTCCTCTCTCTCTGCCTGCCTCTCTGCCTACTTGTGATCTCTATCAAATAAATAAATAAAATCTTTAAAAAAATTGTATAAAATAATGTAAATTTATAGTTTGTAATAGAGGAGAGAAAGTAAAATGAAGGAAATCTGATTTGCACTTTTTAAAAGATTTTATTTATTCGAGAAAGAGATAAGGAGAGAGAGCATGAACAAGGGGAGGGGGCAGAGGGAAAGGCATGCTCCCTAGTGAGCAGGGAGCCCAGCACCAGGCTCAATCCCAGGGCCCTGGGATCATGATCTGAGCTGAAGGCAGAGACTAAGCCCACTGAACCATCCAGGTACCCCCTGATTTGTGTTTTCACTTCTGTCACGAAGTGAGCCTTTCTAAGCATCAGTTTTTATCTATAAAACAAAAGATTCAAGGCAACTCCCAACTTCGAAATGCTATGATGATTGGTAGAAACACATTTGCAAAAGAAGGTGAAACTTATAATAAATTATCAGGTTAATTAAGGGCAAAAGCACTTTTAATTCTTTAGGATTCCACTTTACTTATGAGTAGAGCTAAAAGTCTAAAAATTTTGCAGAAAAGCATTAGTAAATTTGTCTTTAAAAGACAAGGTAATGGGATAAATTGTGGTATATTCACACAATGGATTTACTCAGCAATAAAAATAAACTAAACACAAGAATGTAGGTAAATTTCAAAAATCTTATGCTGAATGAAAGAACCCAAACTCGCAAAGATACCTATTCTGTGTGTGAGTCCATCTATATCAAGTTCCAGAGCAGGAAAAACTAATCTATGGCAATAGAAATCAGATCGATGGTTGCTTGGGTTGTTTCTGATTATCTGGGAAGGAGAACAAAGGTCTAAAGAAGTTGGAAATATCTTCATAGACATGTAAGTTACATGAGCATGTACATTTTTCCAATGGATAAAGTTACCTTCTTAAATCAGCATATAACACTATAGGTAAATTTATTCTTTAATTTTAAATATTAAAAAAGATGGCCTAAAATTTATAATGTATGTTTAGATTATTAAAAAATTGAGTTTATATAATTATCTCTGCTATCATTATTCTTCTTGGATTCTCAATGAAAACTGATTTATTGAAATAATTTACAGTCAAGAAATACAATTTTTTTAATTGAAGTATAATTAACATACAGTGTTATATTAGTTTCAGGTGTACAATATAATGATTCAACAATTTTATATATTTCTGAGTGCTCATCAAGATAAGTGTACTCTTAATCCCCCTTATTTATTTCACTCATCTACCTCCCTTCGAGGGACCACCAGTTTGTTGTCTGCATTTAAGAGCCTATTTTTTAGTTCATCTCCATTTTTATTTTGCTTTGTGTCTTAAGTTTTATATGAGTTAAATAATATGGCATTTGTCTTGCTCTGTTGGACTTATTTCATTTAGTATTATACCCTCTGGGTCTATCCATGTTGTGGCAAACGGCAAGAGTTCATTCTCTTTTTTTAAAACTAATATTCCTCTGTGTTTGTGTATGTGTGTGTGTGTGTGTGTGTGTGTGTGTGTGTGTAACACTTCTTCTTTAGCCATTCATCTAATTATGGACACTTAAATTGCTTCTATAGCTTGACTATTGTAGATAATGCAGCGATAATCATATATCTTTTCAAATAAAAGTGCTTTCATTTTTTTTGAGTAAATACCCAGTAGTAGAATTACTGGATCACATGGTATTTCTATTTTTAATTTTTTTAAGGATGCTCCATACTGTTTCAACAGTGGCCATACTTACTTATATTTCCAGCAATAGCAAATGAGGGATTCCTTTTCTCCACATCCTTGTCAACAGTTGTTATTTCTTGTCTTTTATATTTTAGCCACTCTAACAGATGTAAGGTGAAATCTCATTATAGGTTTAATTTGCATTTCCCTAATGATTACTGACGTTGAGCATCTTTCCATGTGTCAACTGACCATTTGTGTATCTTCTTTAGAAAAATGTCTGCTCAGGGTGCCTGGATGGCTCAGTCGATTAAGCAGCTACCTTTGGCTCAGGTTTGATCCCAGGGTCCTGGATACGAGGCCCATGTCAGGCTCTCTGCTCAGCAGGGAGTCTGTTTCTCCCTCTCTCTCTGCCCCTCCCCTCCACTTGTGCACTCTCTCTCTCTCAAATAAATAAATAAAATCTTAAAAAAAGAGAGAGAGAAAAATGTTTGTTCAGATCTTCTTCTAAGTTTTTAAGTAGATTATTTGATTTTTTTGGTATTGAGTTGTATAAGTTTCTTTATAATTAGGGGATATTAACCCCTTACTGGTTTTACCATTTGCAAATATTTTCTCCCATTCAGTAGATTACTCTCTAATCTTGTGGTTGGTTTCCTTTGCTCTACAAAACCTTTTTATTTTGATATAATCTCAATAGCTTAATTTTACCTTTGCTTCTCTTGCCAAAGGAGACATATCTAGAAAACTGTTTCTATGGCTGATTATCAAAGAAATTACGCCTATGTTTTCTTCCAGGAGTTTTATAGTATTGGTGCTCACATTTAGGTCTTTAAACCATTTTGAATTTACCTTTGTGTATGGTATAAGAAAGTGGTCCAGTTTCATTCTTTTCCATGTAGCTGTTCAGTTCTCCCAGCACTATTTGTTGAAGACACTGTCTTCTCTCCATTGTATATTTTTGCCTCCTTTGTCATGGATTACTTGACCATATAAGCTTGGGTTTAATTCTGGGCTCTATTCTGTTTCATTGATCTATGTGTCTATTTTTATGCCAGTAGCATGCTGTTTTGATTACATCTGTGTAGTGTATCTTCACATCTGGGATTATGATACTTCCAGTTTTGTTCTTTCTCAAGATTGCACTGGCTATTCAGGGCCTTTTGTGGTTCCATACAAATCTTAGGATTATTTGTTTCAGTTTAGCAAAAAATGTCATTGGTGTTTTGGGAGAGATTGCATTATATCTGTAGATTGCTCTAGGTAGTATGGACATTTTAACAACATTGGTTCTTCTAGTACATGGCATGGAATGTCTTTCCATTTATTGTGTTATCTTCAATTCTTTTCATCAATTGTTTATAGTTTTTGGAGTACTGGTCTTTCACCTCATTGGTAAAATTTATTCTCCAGTATTTTATTATTTTTGGTGTAACTGTAATGGGATTGTTTTATTAATTTCTTTTTCTGCTATTTCACTATTAATGCATAGAAATGCAACATATTTCTGTATATTAATTTTGTATCCTGCAACATTACTGAATTCATAATCAGTTTTAGCAGTGTTTTGTAGGAGTCTTAATAGTTTCCTACATAGTATCACTCCATCTACAAATAGTGAAAGTTTTTTATTTATTTACCAATTTGGGTGCCTTTTATTTCTTTTTCTTGTCTGATTACTGTGGCTAAGACTTCCAGCACTGTGTTGAATAAAAGTGGTGAGAGTGGACACCCTTGTTTTGTTCCTGATCATAAACGAAAAACTCTGAGCTTTTGACCATTGAGTATGATGTTAGCTGTGAGTTTCTAACATACAGCCTTCATTATGATGTGCTCTATTCCTTCTAAACCTACTTTGTTGAGAGTTCTTGTATCAATAATGGATGTTGTATTTTGTCAAATGCCTTTTTTGCATCTATTAAGATGATCATATGGTTTTTATCCTTTCTCTTGTCACTATGATGTGTTAAGTTGATTTGTGAATTTTTTTAAAAGATTTCATTTATTTATTTGACAGACAAAGATCACAAGTAGGCAGAGAGGCAGGCAGAGAGAGAGGAGGAAGCAGGCTCCCTACTGAGCAGAGAGCCCGATGTGGGGCTCGATCCCAGGACCCTGAGATCATGACCTGAGCTGAAGGCAGAGGCTTTAACCCACTGAGCCACCCAGGTGCCCCACTGATTTGTGAATATTGAACCACCTTTGCATCCTTGGAATAAATCACACTTGATTGTGGTGAATGACTTTTTTTAAACATATTGTTGGTTTTAGTTTGCTAATATTTCATTGAGGATTTTTATATCTATATTCATCAGAGATGTTGGCCTATAATTTTCTTTTTGTATAGTCTCTTTATCCAGTTTTGTTATCAAGTTAATGCTGGCCTCATAGAGTGAATTTGGAAGCTTTCTTTCCTATTCTGTTTTTTGGAATAGTTTGAGAGGAATAGGTATTAACTCTTTAAATGCTTGTCAGAATTCATCTGGATTTTTGTTTGTCAGGAGTATTTTTATTACAGATTCAATTTCATTGCTAATAAATTTCAAATTTTGAAACTGCTAATTATTTTCTTCTTGATTCCATTTTGGAAGGTTACATGTTTCTAAGAATTTATCAATTTCTTCTAGGTTGCCCAATTTTTGGACATACAATTTCTGTAATATTCTCTTTTAATCCTCTGTATTTCTGTGGTGTCAGTTGTTATTCTCCCCCTTCATTTATAATTTTATTCATTTGAGTCCTCTCTTTCTTTCTTGATGAGTCTAGATAAAAATTTATCAATTTTCTTTATGTTTTCAAAGAACAAGTTCCTGATTTCATTGATCTGTTCTATTGTTTTAGGGTTTTTGTTTGTTTCTTTCTATTTCATTTATTCCTCCTCTACTCTTTATTAATTCCTTCCTTCTACTGGATTTGGGCTTTTTTTTTCTTCTTCTTCTTTCTCTAGCTCTTTTAGGTCTAAGATTAGGTTGTTTGCTTGAGATTTTTCTTTTTTTCTTGAGGTAGATCTAAATTGCTATAATCTTCCCTGTTAGAACACCTATTGCTGCAGCCCAAAGATTTTGGACCATTGCGTTTTCATTTTTGTTTGTCTCCATGTATTTTTTTATTTCCTCTTTGATTTCATGGTTGACCAATTCATTGTTTAATAGCCTGTTCTTTAACTTTCTTGTGTTTGTGTTTTTCCCAGACTTTTTCTTGTAATTGATTTCTAGTTTCATACTGTTATGGATGGAAAAGATGCATGATATGATTTCAATCTTTTTTAATTTATTGTGATTTGTTTTGTGATATACCATGTGACCTATTCTGCAGAATGTTCCATGTGCACTTGAAAAGTATGTATATTCTACTGTTTAGGGATAGAATTTTTTGAATATACCTGCTAAAGTCCCCCAGCATTAAGGTATTATTGTCAATGTCTTCCTTTAGTCTGTTAATAGTCGCTTTATGTATTTAGGTGCTCCCATGCTTGGTGTATAAATATTTATAATTATTATATCCTCTTGTTGGATTGTTCCTTTTATTACTATGTGGAGTTCTTCTTTGTCTCTTATTACAGTCTTTGTTTTAATGTCTACTTTGACTAATATAATAAGTATTGCTAGTCCTGCTTCCTTTCCACTGCCATTTGCATGTGAATGTTTTTCTATCCCTTCACTTTTAATCTGTATGTGTCCTCAGGTCTGAAATGAGTATAGCACAGGCACTTTTCAAACTGCTGCTTCTGTGCCATATCTCAGTTGGTTTATTTGTTTAACTGGCTCTTTTAGGTCAGGGACTCAGTTTCCTATCACCCTCCTGAGCTCACTGATTTTTAAAGTAACTAGAGTTAAACCCCACTGATTGCAACAACTCTGAGAAGTTAAGCTCCACTGGTTTTCAAAGCCAAATGTTATGGAAATTCATCTTCCCACCACAGGTCCCCCATAACTGGGGTGCCTGGCCTGTAGTCTGATCCTCTTGCTTGAAGTGCCCCTGTGTTTCTGGGCTTTGTGGTAAGTCTTGCCAGGAGTTTGGTTCCTGAATGTGTCTCTGCCTCTCCTACCCTGTTCTATGTGGTCTCCCTTCTACAATTAACTGTGGAAAGTCTGTTCTGCTAGTTTTGGGGGGTATTTTCAGAGTTAGTTGTACTGATGTGGCTGTTACCTTGGTGTGTCCTTGAGACGAGCTGAACTTCAATCCTCCTTCTCTGCAATCTTCCCAAAAGTATACAAATGCTATTTTTTTTAAATTTTAAAGATTATATTGTTTTGCTTTTCAATTATATGTAAATATAATTTATGCTCATTGTATAAACTTTAAAACATAGAACAGCTAATGATCTCACAGTCACAGCCTTTAGAATGTTCTATCAACCCAGAAAACTACAGATGTGGGTATTAGCAAAGCCATAACACTAACTTCTTCCTTGGGTGGGGGCAGGGAATAGTGGTGTATATTCAAAGATAAGGATCCCTTCCACACATCAGCACTTCTCCACTGCCCTGTAGATGGTGTCTACCAGGAAACTGAGTTTATTCCATGTCACTGTGAACTTCTCTTCAAAGGCATCAATGTTCACCTTAGTATTTGGAATCTGACCCAATGAGCCTTAGCTGAATTTCACATTTGCCTAACAATTCAGGGCAAAGAGGCTTTAGTGTCACCAGTTCCACTTCCACACGAGAGAGAGAAAAACACTGAGCTCTCGTTTTAAGCATCTGGGGGATGAGGGTGGGATAGGGAGTAATCTCATTGTGTGTGGATGACTTCTCACACATTTCCATTAATCTACTGCATCAGCTATTCAGCTCAACCCTACTCTACCCCAGTCGAGTTAATGTTGCATTAATTTTGATTCATGTGTCCTAATGGTCATTTATGCAGAGCATTTGGATGAGAGTGAAAACAGTGATTGGAGAGCCCAGACACAAATATTTGATTTTCTAAGATTTTGTGATGCTCACAAAATCTGCCTTCCAGTAGCAATACCCTGTGGTAATGCCTATTGGTTTCTTAATATACACTTTGATATGATCAATACTATGTCTACAATGCTAATGTGAAGTAGGTATAAATGAAAATTGTTGCTGCTGTTAGAACACTGCTGATGGAAATAAGAACTGCTAATATAATAAGTCATGGTTACAGGAAATAAAACAAATCTTTTCATTTAAAATTGCATAACAACAGAACCTATTTGTATTTATCTTCAGAATACCAACACACAGAGAATGGAAAATAATATACTGGCTTTTAGAACTTTGAAAATAAACAACTTAATTAATTATTCAGTATAATATCTATAGCAAATACAAATTTCAGCCATCACCACTGAAATTCAGTAGTGGAAAAGTAAGATAGAAAAAAATATTCAGGAGAAGATCCAGTATACATTTCCAATGAAATGTGAAAGAAAAAAGTTTGGGAATGGCTGAGTTGTCCTAGAGTTCAGAATAGTGTTCTATGTGTTTGATTTATTGTCTTTTTTTAGTTCAAGTCAGCTTCCACAAAATCTATCTAAAACATACTGAATCCAACCAATCCCCAGAGTCTTGTGGAACGGCTAATCACTTAAATAAAGACAGTTAATCTTCTTATTTGTAAAGCACACTAATAATGCCTATCCCATGGGATTGTTGTTAGAAAATATTATTGAGTATAGTTCATTCACAAAATCTTTGTTGATGTCCTCTGTGTGCTTAGTTCTGTTCTCAGTCTGGAGTTATGGTGGTGAGCAAGACAAATAAGATGACTTCTCTCTTCTAGAGAGGTTAAATTGGTGAGGAAAGCAATTATTTGCATGTTGAATAAAAAAAAAAAAAAAGCCCTCCTCAAATAGTGTCTGTACAGCAGTGCTGATCCAAAGTACCAAGGAGACCCATAAAGGGTTTTGGGGGCAGGTTAGACAGGGGTAACCACAATGGGTATAAAAAAATGTCAATATATAGGGGATATATTTTAGATGAGAGCCAATGGAGGGGTGCCTGGGTGGCTCAATGGGTCTGCCTTAGGCTCAGGTCATGATCCCAGGGTCCTGGGATCGGGCTCACTGCTCCGCAGGGAGCCTGCTTCCTCCTCTCTCTCTGCCTGCCTCTCTGCCTACTTGTGATCTCTGTCTGTTAAATAAATAAATAAAATATTTTTTAAAAAAAAGAGTCAATGGACTCACTGATGGATTGGATACTGAGGATGAAATATGGAAGGTATTCAATCATGACTTCTAGATTTTTGTCTTAACAATTAATGATATAATAATAATTTAATCTCATTTTAACTGAAGGATTTTGTTATTTTATAGTTCTATGATATTTTATTATTTTAAAAGCATTTTCAGACCCATAACAGCATTCAAAATAATTCTGTAGATAAACATGGCTGTTATAAATTAAAAATCCAGATAAACAGCATGCCTCCAATGTTAACATGAAGTAGATAACCTTGTACCAAGCCCTAAAACTAGGAAATTTGCAAAAATCACCTAATTTGATTTTTATAACATCCTTATGAAATGTAAATTAGTAACCTCATTATGAGGATGAATAAACTGAAGTTCAGATAAGTTAATTCACTTATTCAGACTTATACAGACATATATAGCCAGTTAGCAATATCAGGATTCTCTTCTGGATCTCTTTAACGTCAGTCCTGCTTGTAGAGGCTGCTTTTAGGCAACAAGTCTGAGCAATGGAAACCTGACTAAGGTAAAAAGGGCCCGTAGTGACTGCAGCACTGAATGCAAACAGGTTCCTTAGGTGACCCACCTCAAAACATCCATAAGCCCTAGTTGACCAATGGGCTACTTACAATCCAGCACAGGTACTAATAATGGAAAACTTCATATGTTCCCAGCCCCCTCATTTCCCCCACTCTACTACAGCCCCTCACCACCACTTCCTGGCAGACAGTCTCTCCTTCGCTGTCCTGCCCAGTGTCCCTTGTAGTGTATTCAATAAACTTCTATCTCCTTTGTTCTGTCTTGGGTGAATTCTCCCACAGGATTGGGTCACCTCACACTGCATTCTTTCCACTCACAAGCCTACAAATCCTTAAGAACTTTCCCAAATTCCATAATGGCATTGCCTCCTTCTCTGAATAACCTCAGAAGTTACTGAAAGAATAGGGCATCCATTCTTTCTATCCAGATAGCCCATCTGGGTAGAGGTGTGAAGGGCAGAGGCAAGGTGAGGATGTGGGCTCTAGTACAAGTGGGCACAGGACAAAGAGACAGAAAGATGAGGAGAACCTGGGAGGTAAAAGAGCAAAAGGGTCATGTTGTTCCAGGAGGAAACCAGAGCAGAGGCACCTGCTGCTTTTTGTTGCCAGGTTAGCCGGCCCTGTTTCAATAAATTCAGTAAACAAAAGCCTGAGAGTCAAATATCTGAAACAGAGATTGTGCAAATATTCCTAAGGTGCCTTTTGTTTAGAAACTTTGGCTAACCCTTCCATTTAAGAGGACCTGAGATCTGCTGAGATCTGAGATCCACATTAGAGAAAGCCCTTTTGTTGGCTTTGCATGGTTTCTGTTGAATAATGCTGCTTACTGGTCTGTTTCTCCTAGGTCATTTTAGGCCTCCTCTCTCCTGGCTCAGATTACATTTCCTATTAGTTTAAGAAAAAGTAGAAGCTTGGACGCTTTTAACCTATTAGAGACGTTAACAAAGAACAGCCTATTTGCTTGTTATTTCTATTAAAGAAACAAAGCAAAACAAAACTGCAGTGTAGACAGCCAATGTTACCTTGGCGATTTTCTTCCCTCTTCTGAACTGAAATTGTGCAAAGCTAGTATGAGCATCTGAGATATTCAAGGGAGGAAACAATTTAGAGAGTGAAGCTATTACAGAGCAGGGAGAGGGATGGGTCTTTCTCTAGGCCCAATACTAACCAGATTAAAATATGTGCCAGAAAATTACACATAAGCATTTTAATCTAAGGCAATGGAGCTGGTGCACATTTTTATAACTAAAAGGAGTGGGGGAAATGAGCGTATTGAGGAAGGTCAGGAGAGTGGCCTCACTCTTGCCTTCCTACTCAGTCCCCTTTACATTCCAGGGCATCCTGCAGTGATCATTTTTCTCCTCCGTGAAAATAATGATTCTTTAAAGGGCCAGAAGGTGCAGCTGATTCCAAGTGAAGCTGACTCAGACTGATGGAGGGAAAGGAAAAGTAAATGCAATCTTATTTCAGGTTTCTGAAAGCTATTTACAAATGAGGGCAAAAGACACTCTAGAAATCATGAGGAATATGCTATGCAATGTCACCAAATAGATGATTAAGATGGAATGAGACCACTCGGTAACACCGACTGAATACTTGGCGAATCAGGGAGCCAGCCCAGAAAAATGAAGACACTGCCAGAGGTGCCTGGTTCCTCTCTTCTTGGTAGGTTAATCTAATCTCCATGTCAGGGAGATACCACCTATCTTTAAATGTTAGTAGGCCCCAGCTTTGAGGTTTGCTAATGCGAGTTTGATTTGGAGGTTCTGCACTGGGCCTGGAAAGCATGAGCCTCTGGGCTGCAGAGACCCAGTGTGACCAAGCACACTATGTGCTGAGTGCTTTGTTTCTAGTACCTTCTGTGAGTGAACCTCCTGTGACGCCTGAGAGGTAGGGCAGCTGCCGTGTGCCTAACTTATCTGTGATGATGTGAGAGCTCTCAGTTCCAAAAGATTTTATCTATCCAGTACGGGCCACCAGCCCACTTCTTCCGACTGTTACTTATTACTGTGTTTTCTTAAGACGCAGGGTTTTGTTTTGTTTTGTTTGGCAGCTTGAAATCTCTGAAACTGAAACGGGTCTTAAGGGTTGATAGGGTAGGGTTTTGTTCCTACTTCCCTTCTCTAAATAGAGGGGAGTGATACCATATTTGTATATGGTGTCATGGCCCATCAAACTGAAACTCAGCCTCCAGCCTGTAAGGCCACAGGGACTGAAGGCTGATAGAAACAAGTAGGAAGATGAGCGCTCAGGCCCGAGTATCCAAGACAGGTAGAAGCCAGGAAGGGTGGGGGAGGGCAGGCAGAGCTGCCTATGACCAGACAGAAATTGTCTTGGAATAAGGTCATCAAGCCCACATTTGTCCCTGTGCTTTTGTGTTTGCTTTGTTTTGGTTTTGCTTTCCCCATCATAGCTGTACTTAGAAGGAAAGGGTCTTTGTCTACACCAGTGTGGGAATAGGAGCACTTTCTTAGTTACCTTTTTTTTTTAATGATTTTTTTTTAAAGATTTTATTTATTTATTAGTTAGAGAGAGAGAGTGAGCACAGGCAGAGAGGCAGAGGGAGAAGCAGGCTCCCTGCCGAGCAAGGAGCCCGATGTGGGACTCGATCCCAGGACGCTGGGACCACGACCCAAGCCGAAGGCAGCCGCTTAACGAACTGAGCCACGCAAGCGTCCCCCTAGTTACCTTTAAATATATGTCCCTTGGTGTCTAAAATGCACATTTTCCCTAGCTCTTCAGAGCACCTGAAGCACTGGGGTTCTGCCATCCCCCAAAAGTAGCCAACATCCACAGGCCCTCATCCCCATCTTTTCCAGAATATTCCAGGTCCTTCACTCCTTCCCTAAGGGCTCTGATGAGTAACCAAAACTACTTTGGAGAAACAAACTTAGGCAAAGATACTAATGGATAATAATATTCCCTCTTCTTGGGTGCTGCATTTTAAAGGGGTCTGGAGGAAATACAGTATCTTAATTCAAAATACTTGACTTTGAATTGAGGAATTTTCAAGACATCAGGAAGGGTATATTAGGGCAAGAGAGATTTTAAGTCTCCATCAGATCCCATTATATGGGCATCCATCCACATGCTCTGTCAGAGCCCGAAGATCCTGGGCAGGGAGAAATCAAATGTAAATGTAAAAATCATACCTCTTTGCTCCTGGCATTTTCATCACAGCTTTGGTGATCTGACAAGAAAGAGAGAAAAAAAGAAAGAAACCAGTTTTTCCTTTGCAAATTGCTTACCAATTAGCTTTTAATGAACACTTGATTCTTTCATGATGACACAGACGAAGGGTATTTACTCAATCTAATTTCTCCTCAGCTTAATGGGAGCATTTGACTAGTCCCTGCAACAAATTCATCAAAACAAACATTTATTCTGCTACCATTTAAGAGATGCTCTGCCAGCCATTGGGAGAGATTAAAAATATATGAGACATGGTCTCTGCTCTCTAGGCACTTAATATCTAGCTCCAGGGACAAGTTTATAAGAGCTCAATAACAGATTCAACACAATGATATGTGTAATGGCACAAAGCAGAAGTGCATTACTAAATTCAGCGCCAGGGTATTTAAGAGAGAAACAGTGTGGATAAGAAGTCCTTCTTTGAGGAGTTGAATCTAAAGGGTGATATTATGAACACCTATTATTTCCATTCACCTAGTATCCTTATACCCTTTGGAGAAATTTCCCAGCCCCATTCCCTGTGGTCCTACAGGCAATACTGCACAGTATGGCACCATCAGTTCCAGGTTACACCAGTTAGGATTATTCACTCTTCTGGCAAAAGACTTGGTCCAAGTGACTACTTGACTCACCTTGGGCCAATCAGAGTCCTTCCCTGGATTTCTGACTCACACTGGGAAGGGATAGTCCTTCTCTACTGCGATGCATACATAAAAGGGAATAAATACAGGATTCTTAGAGGCCATGTTCTGTCTCATGGAGAGAGACTTCTTACAGAACAAAGCCAAAAACCAGGAGAAAGCCAAAAAGAAAGAAGAAACAGGCATATTCCTGACATCTTTTGAGAACTTAAATGTAGCAGGCCTAAAGGTTCACCACTTAGTTTTACAAGCCAATAAATTCCCTTTGTATCTTATTTATCAAATATACCCCCCACCCTTCCTAGAACTCAAGTTTTATGTATTAGTCTTCTTAGTCCCAAAGGGTAATCAATGCTCTGTTCATTTTTTTCCCCTATTTTTAAAAGTCTATTTGTGCTTAATTTGAAATAGTTTCTATTGCTATGTATTCAAGTTCATTGATCTTTATTTTTGCAGTGTCTAATTGCAGTGTCTTCATCCTATCCTGTGATTTTTCTCATTTTAGATATTGTACCTTTCATATCTGAAAGTTCTGTTTCTTTTTTTATATCTATCTTCCACTTTTTAAATCTTTTAAAAAAAAATATTTATTTATTTATTTATTTGACAGAGAGGGAGAGGGGGATCACAAGTAGGCAGAGAAGCATGGAGAGAGAGAGGGGGAAGCAGGCTCCCTGCTGAACATAGAGCCAGATGCAGGGCTCCATCCCAGGACCCAGAGAGATCATGACCTGAGCCGAAGGCAGAGACGTAACCCACTGAGCTACCCAGGCATCCCTATCTTCCACTTTTTGTCTCAACATGTTCATTTTTTTCCTACAGCTTGAGCATATAGAATACATTATAATGGCTATTTTAAGGCCTTTATCTGCTAATAACATCTTTACCATTTTGGGGTCTGTTGATTTTTTCCTTCTGGATCTGAGTCATATTTTCTTATTTCTTTGCTTTGTGGTAATTTTTGAGTGAATGCTGGATATTGCAAATTTTATATTATTGGATTTTTTTTTTTTTTTTTTTGGTATGCAGTTAATTTACTGAGATCAATTTGGTTCTTTGAACACTTGCTTTTAAGCTTGGTTAGGACAGGTCTAGAACAACCTAAGTCTAGGGCAAGTTTAGCCCATTTACTGAGGCAACATCTCTTTGAACACTCTATGTACTGCCTGTGTATTAGGGATCCCATGTGAACCCTGAAAGTTATTCTCTCTCCTACTTTCTCTCCCAGCCTCACAGAGCTTCAAGCTCCACATATGCAGGGTGATATTCAGCCAAAGATCCCAGAAGATCTGCTGAAGATTTCCAGAGCTCTCTCTCCTTCCCACTCTGTCTTTCCCTCTCTGCCTCTGTATCTCTCTCTCTCTGATTGCTCCCAAATTTTAGCTGCCTGAATTCTGATGTCTGTCTCCTCAACTCAGTAAGAACTTTGGGCTTTGTTTGGATCTCCTTTCTTGCACTGCATCTCAAAAGTGCCTCCTAAATGGAATAATTATAGGGTTCATCTCACTTACTTCCTTTCTGTCAGGATCACATTGCCTGTTGTTTAATATCTGAAAGTAGTTATTTTCTGTCTTCTGTTTGGTTGTCTAGTTCTTATGGTAGAAGGAAAAACCCTACCATATTAGTTAACCCTTATGGATAGAAGAAGTCCCAAACTTTAATTTTTTTATCCACTCCTTATCAAACTTTCCTCTCAGGGAAACAGTTTATAATATTTACTTCAGAAAAAAAATAAGAAAGTATCCAATATTAACAAATTTATAGTTATCCTGCCCAATTCCTAATTACTATACTACCTCTCTTCTTCTCTGCCTGAACTGACCCCAGGAGCCACAAGTTATGAGACACGATCTCATCTGACAAATAGAAATAATAAGAAGCACTCATAAGTCTGTGATGAGAATCACATGAGATAAATTATATAAAGCCCGGTGTATAATATTTGTTCTACAAATGGCAACTCTTAGCAGCACCACTGAATGAATCGCAGGAAACGGAAACACTGATTTTGTGGAGCGGAAGCCAACATTAGTGGCCTCATTTTGCTAAAAATAAACACAAACAATAACACATAAACACATTTTCAATTATGACTTCGTTTGGTGCCAACCTTCTGTCCACGAGGCCTTGTTAGTTTTGTTATAAAAGGTTCTTGAGAGTTCAGAAGTTCACTGGAAAAATGCATTTCATTCAATATGTTTATGTTCTGTAAGTCAGATTTTAAGTAACAATAAAAACTAAATATGAACTGCATAATTATCATTGAAAAGTAATGCCAAAAAAGCAACAGTCCCGGTTTTCTGAGTCCTGGAGCTTTAGTATCTTGAAGTGAGAGCGTGGAAGGAGGGAATTGGCTAGACTTGCCTTGAGCTTGAAAGATAAATTACATAATTGGCATTTTTACTAAATCCTGGAAACAGGAGTAGCAATACTTGCTGTCTGCTTTTCATAAATATTAATATGCATTATTTGTCTATAGAAGAATTTGTTTTAGATTTTGTTCCCAAGATGTCATGGATTTCATTTTAAAATAGCTCTCCCATCAGCTCTTTGTACACGTAGATCACAGTTACTCCTCACTTGGGAAATGAAGGTCTCTTCAATAGTTAGGCTTTCTTACTTCCTTACAACATTTACTAAGTGTCTGCCTATCCAGGGATTCTGCTAGACCCTGTAACATGCTAGATCGCACATATTCTCATCTTATCTCTTATAATAATACATAGAATTATCGCCATTGTTTAGGCGAGGAAACTGGAGGCAAGAGGGATACTCTATGACTTGTGTCAAATCACACCGCTATTTAGTGGAACTTCTGGAAAACAAGTAAGACTGAGCTATTACCTTCAAGGAACTCTCTGCCTATAGTTTTAAAAATATCTCTTAAAGAGTGAGGAATGACTGAGTCTCAAAAAGACCCTAAAATTTACACTGATTACAGTAAGTAATCTCCCAACAGCAAGAGGCCAGGTTTATAAGGACAACACTGGCGGCTCCTGGTAGACCAATATCAGGGAGTTCTGATCCCAGGAAGACAACATCAGGGGCTACTGTGTTGTTTCTTTCAGAAGCCTCCCGCAGTTCTGCCTAAAACAAAAAAAGAATTAAAGCATTCTTTAAAGAAAGGGTGCAATTGAGGCATTTCATTTCCTATTTGCTTCCTTCTATTTGCTTAGCATTCCTCCATAGAGATTTGAACAAAGAATTTACTACAGGGTTTGTATATTCATGCAAATAACATATTTCCCTACAAGAGGATACCCTTTGTTCTTCCAGATGCTGAAACATTTCTGTTTGCTTTTCTAGTTGATTTTGAATAATTATGATGCAAATGTGTGGTTGGCAGATAATTTGCATTCTCCTCAAGCACTTCCTTATGCTCTGAGAGAGAGAAGGCTGTGCTACTGAATTTGGGTTCCCTGTTGCTTCTAGCAGGTGTGGATTGACCGCTGCCAGAGACCAAGCTGATGGGCAGCATGAGCTCCTCCTGGAGACATATATGGTCTGCCTTCACTTGGAGTGCTGTGAATTTACTGTGTGTTTTAGGGCCAACTTTTCTAATTCTGCAGATTTAAATTTGATTTTATTAGGGTCTCTCTCTTTCTCTCTCTCCCTTTCTTTCTATGTATGTGTGTATGTGTCTGTCTGTCTCTCTTTAGTTAAGGAGTAAACCCTTTTTCTCTTTGGTTTAACTTGACATCTCAGTTTCTGGAACATCCAGACAGGCTGAAGTAATAGGTCAAAAGCAGTCAGATGCTGGTGCCTTCAGGGCCTCCTGAGAAGAACCAGCAGCGGGTCAGGGAACCCAGAAGCCTCCCTAACCTGGAATTATTCTCTAGAACTGCCATTGGATGATCTGAGGAGCACTGGAGTAAGAAGACCATTATGCAGTTCCAATGTAGATAGACTAAAAGAAGTGAGGAAACACTTGCTAGAGGCAAATCTGTGCCCCAAATCACTCAAGGTAGAAACACACAATGATTTTTGTCTTCCTTCCCTATTGTAGGTTAATAGATACACTTTTTACAAACTAAGCACACTTTTTCCCTCATTTTTTATAAATCACGATTCTGCCTGTGCCCTGAAAAATAATGTCACTGATACTCTCTTCAACACCTTGGACTAACTTATCCCACAGAAAGACATCATTCCTGTTCTATGTGAGGGAATGAAGGCTGTGCTATGCTAAGGAAATAGCTGAGTGATTTTTTTTTTCCCATAAGTAGATGTGAAATAACACAATAGACATATATTGATCTTTGCCCCATGTTCCTGATACAGAGCTCCTAAAATCCTTATAATTTCCTGAGTAATAACAACATCTGATATAGAACTCTTAACTCCTTTGGAATTTCCTGAGTAATAGGAACATCTTTTGTTCTAGTGAGATGGCTCTTGGGGGGCTCCTGGTAGGGAATCGGTCATCAGAAAAACCAAGCCATGAATAGAAGTTAGGAGCTTTTAGCACCACCTCCCATTCTCCTGAGAAGGGCTGGAAATAGTCAACCATGCCTACATGATGAAGCCTCCATAAACATCCCAAAAGTATGGTGTTCACAGAGCTTCTAGGTACATCTAAATGCCAGGGGGCTGGTACACACCAACTCCAGACAGACAGAAGTTCCTGCCCTTGGGACCCTTCCAGACCTTACCCCTATGTGTCTCTTCATCTGAGTGTTCACTATATACTTTATCATGTTCTTTATTATAAACTAAACTGGTAACACAAGTGTTTCCCTAGGTTCTGTAAACCGTAAAGCAAAAGATAGATTCCAAGGAAAGGGTCATGAAAGCTTCCAATCTGGGCAGGGAGTTGTGCGTAACCTGGAGACATACTGCTTGCAATCAGTGTATGAAGTGGGGGCAGTCTTGTGGGACCAGGTCCTTAATTTACGGGGTCTGCACTAACTCCGGGCAGTCAGTGTCAGAATTGCTTGATGTAGAAAAGCCACACATCTGATGTCAGCAGTGTTTGAGAAGTAGTATAGTAGTGGGGAGCAAAGGAAAAGAAAAAATCAGAAAGCGTTTTTCTAAACAGTGGAAAACTAGTGCCCCTCTGAATACCACTGAAAGAATATAAATATTCCTCATACCTCTTTGGCTGTTCCTTTTTGATCTCCTTTGCTGGCTCTCCCCATCTCCCTGACCTCTGAAAGCTGGGGCACTCCAGGGCTTGGTCCTTGGCCTTATTTCCTGCTCTGCCCTGATCCATTTGCAGGGCTCTGAAGTTCACTCAAGCAATGATGTCTCCCAAATTTATAACTTTAATACCAACCTTTCCTGAACTTTAGACTTAAATGTCCAATTTCTTATTTCACATCTCTACTTGGATGTCTAATTAACACCCAAATCCTAATATATACAAAGCTGAGTTCCTGACATTTCTACCAAATCTTGCCCCTCCTGTGGTTTTCCTCACCTCAGTAAAAGCCATATGTTTACTTTCAGTTGCATAGGTCAAAAGCCTTGGTGTAAATCTTAACTATCATCTTCCTCTTATATCACTCAAGGTATAAGCTTTCAGCAAATCCTTTATCCAGGACCTGAGCATTTCTCACCAGCTCCACTATCACCATCCCGTTCGAGCCACGATCATCTCTCACCTGGATGACCACACAGTCTCAGAGCTCATCTCTTTTCATCCTTGTATATGTTTAGTTTGTCCAAAACACAGCAGTGAGAGCAATCTTATTAAAACCTCGGTTAAATCATGTCATTCCTATGTTGAAAACCCACCAATGGCTTCCTATCTCATGCAGAATAAAATCCAAAGCCTTTCTAACAAGTTACAAGGTCCTACACTATTGGCATTAGGACCCCTTTTGCCCCATTGTGCTTCTTAGTACGCTCCTATCCTTTCTCTCTGTTCCAGTCCACTGGCCTGGCCTCCTCACTAGTCTCACCTCAAGGCCTTTGCATTTGTTCTCTCTGCTTGCAGTGTTCTTTCCTCATCTACAATCATGGCTTCCCTCTCTTCCTTATTTCAAGCCTTTACTCTGCAGAAATAAACAAAGACCAACCTAATGACAAGAAAGGCTGCTTGTTCAGAGCTTGCTACAGCAAAGGAGTCAGCTACCATCACCTTTACCAGAGTTTTGGCAGAGACTGAAAGGCAGAAAGAGGAGTGGGAAAGCTTTATGGTAGAAAAAGGAGGCGACAGGTATGCCTTCATTGGGGAGGTTGTAGATGTGCTACCTATGTGACTGCTTAGAAGCACTTTCTCTGGGTGGTCCTATGTTGGAAGCAGGGGTAAAAATTAGGAAAACTGTCAGTTATTAATCAAGTGTTGGACATTTGGGGCTAATTATTAAAGGGATAGTTATTTGGACTCTTGGAGTATTTGTTAAAGATAGTGGTCTGACTTTCTATATGTCTGATTTAGAGAGAGCAGGCTAGCTTCCTAGGCTGGTTACGGTCGACTGGGTGTTGATTTCCTGAGCTGGGTGCCACAGGTTGTGGGTCAGAGTTCTAGTCTTATACATGGTCTGGACATTGTCTGTTTGCACATTCAGTCTCTCAGTTCTCAGGGAGACCTTCCCTAACAATATCTTCTAAAATGGCTAACCCTTCCCATACCTTTCCTTTTTTATTTTTCTCTTTAATTGGTTGTTTATATTATTTACTATATGCTTCTGCCATTATTATATAAATTCCTTGAGAAAGTGTTGGCTCTCTTTTTTCATTGTTATATCCCAGAACCTGAACTACTACCAAGTTAGCCTACCATAGAATTCAGTGGCTATTGTTGAATAAGGCAGTGAACTATTTATTTAGTACCTATTACTGAAGAAGAATTACATGAGTTATTAACTTCACCTTGGAGAAACCGGGCAGTCACTACCTTAACAAAGTGACTATGATTAACTTCAGCAATAATGAGTCATATTAGTGTCACGTACTCTGAGACAAGATGATGAGAAGGCTACACAACTTCTATGGTTTTCTCCTCCAAAACCCACAACCCCAATCTAATGATAAGAAAAACAACAGACAGATCCAAGCCATGGAGCATTCTGCAAAATACCTGGCTATTACTCTTCAAAAGTGTTGTGAAAGACAAAGAACAAATTATCACAGTTTGGAGGAGATAACTAATATGTAAGGTGGTGCCCTGATTTGGAACCTAGAAAGAAAAATGACAAAGTTTTCAATGGAAAAACTGATGAAATAAAAATAAAATCTATACCTCAGTTGCCAGTATTGTAATGTTAATTTCTTAATGTTAGTAACTGTACCATGCTTGTGGAAGATGTGCATATATCAGGAGAAGCTGGATGAATGGTATACAGAAGCTACCTGTGCTACTTTAGCAACTTTCTTTAAATTTAAAATTATTTCAATATAAAAAGTATTTAAAAATTAGAATATTTCAAAAAGAAAAAAAAAGAGTGCATTAGGAACTGGCAGGAAGGGAGGACCATATAGAATCATTCCAAAGGCACTTACTAAGTACCTACAATGTGCTGAGTATTGTTGAAAATGCTGGTGATACAATATCAAATAAATATTTATCTCTACAGTTAAGGCCCGGCTTGTAGTACAGTAGAGAGATGCATACTGTATGTTACAGCTACCATGAGTGGCATCCAGGCAAGAATAAGCAGAAGCACAAAGAAGAGAGTTCAATTGTAAGGGCACACTGGATCAAAGGAGAGCCAGTGTGAGAAAAGGGCTTGCTAGAGAAGGTGATTCTTGAGCTGAATTCTAAGAGAAGAACATTTATCCCCTGGGAAGGAACACAGCTGGGGAAAGGGATTTGGAAGGGTCCGGAGGACAGTCCTAAAGCCCAGAGTTCAACAAGATGACTTCACCCAGGGTATACAAAAGTGAATGCAGAATATCTCTGACATAGCTATGTCCTCACGAAGCTACACTGATATCCTAAAACCTACTGCCCACTGTTTATTGTATCACTTTAAAGTTGATTCTTTACTCTTTATTAATTTGGAGAAATAAACCAATAAACTTAGATCTCACCTTCAAAGAGAAACATACTTCTGAAAGAATTCATTACCCTTAAACTGTAGAGTTCCCCACTAACAATTTAAAACTAGCTCATAATTTAAAAACTTGTTGTGTTTAGATGATATTAAATTTTATTAAATAAGATTTCTAAGGGCAGTTTAGGAATCTTTACAATGTTAAGGAAAGAATCGGTATACCCTCTTGAGTGCCTTTTTTGAATGTGTGGAGTAAATACTGATTTCCCTGCTTTGGAGTCCTTGCAGCTGCTGAGGTCTGGTCTGGAAATTATTTAGAAATCTCAGTGGGATGAAGATAACATTTTTACCAACTGAATTGTTTAGTTCTATTCATTGTTTTTGCTCTCTATGGAATGCCAACTATAATGTTGGTAAAATATCAAGAAGTCAATCCACATGTTTGGAGTACAGCAGAGGATACGTAAGAAAGACTTCACCCATCCATTCATCTATCCATCCAACCATTTAGCAATATTTACTGAGCACCTACCATATACCATATATTATGCTACAGATACAACAGTCTGCAAAAAGACTTGATCCTTCCCCCTCAACAAGCATATACCTCAAGAGAATAGGCAATTATATCCAGAGTGATAAGAACTCTAGAAGGGGCATGCAGGGAGCTTGAGTTGACACCAACCTGATATGAGCAGGTCAGGCAAGCTCTAGCCTCTAACAGGAGAGACTGGCCACATGGTGAGTAGGCACTTTCTGGACCTGGGTAGGAAGGAATGGAAAACATTTATACCAAGTAACAGAAAAGCTCTTCCTCCTCTGCTGCCTCATAGATATGAAGCACCGTGTCAGTGTGTGCACAAAAGTCCCTTAATGGCATCAGAACTTCCTGCTTTATTAGGTTGGAGCCAGTGGGGCACTGAAGAACAATTCTGGTGACAAGAATGGAAGGTTACAGGAAATTCTATTTCTATTACTTGGTGACTTATTTGCTTCCCCACCCCCGCAATCTTTGAGTCATCTGGTCTCTGAGTATTGCCAAGGACATGGGAAGGTCTTAACCTGTGCCTGTGTGTATTCTTCCATCCTCCATTATCTTATTTCTTTAGTCTCTATCTCAAGTGATGCAATGATGTTTATAAATGATCAAGAAAGAAAAACTAGCCCCTGCTGAACTAGCACGTTCCTGTAGCACTCAGCATGACTATTCTGAATTACACATCTTTCCATCCCTGGACTTTACCCCTGATATTTTACTGCAGATTGACCCCAACTGGATATGGGCTTCAAATCATTTTTTACTGGCCTCCCAGTTCCACAATTCTTCAAAGAATTAGTTGCAGTTCAATATCTATCAATTGCCACCCCCACCCAAAATAAGTTCTCCTCCCCCACAGGTGTTCCAATGAACAGTGTCCTTCTTTTTGACTAGATGAGTTCTGAAATCCAATATAATGCAGCTCTTGATGCATTTGGAAATAGAGAACAGAACTGAGAGACAGGTAAGCCAGTGAGTTTAAGTCTCTGATTAGTAGAAATGGCTTATAAATACAATGGTTTATTGTATTTGTTTAATAGTGGTATACCTATCATATTATTTTCTATAGATTTTGGGGCTATAATCAATATACAATAAACCACATATTTAAAGTGAATGATTTGATAATTTTTGATGTACATACACCTCTGAAACCATCACATAGTTAAGATAAGGAATCCATCAGGCCAAGTTCCATTATTTGCCTTTTTCTCAAAAAAGACATTAAAATATGGATATCTTTGGGCAAGAAAGAAGAAAAACTCTCGGGTTTTATTAATAGATGCAATTTTAATTGTACATGAGCACCAGACTAAGAAGAAACATCCCACAGTTGAGTCAGCTGAGCATCATTCTAAGGTCAAGTTGCTGAACAGGTTCATAGAGCAGCTAGGTAACATGTGACATCTACTTAAGTAGTCTGTGAGCTCTGCTGATGTGTGTTGCCTTGATAAGTGGTCTCCATTCCATTGCTTCCCAAGGCAGGATTACATAGATGTGTAGTCCCATAGCATCCTATTCTAACTCCTAGAATAAAATCATACCATTGCATTGCAAAAATCTATTTATTTGTTTTCCTTTCCCACTATGATATCAAGAACAATCTCCATTCATCACTATCCCTGATGGAATGCCTAGCACATAGCAGAGCTCAGTATGTTCTTATTGAAGAGAAAAATTAATGAGTCTTACTTTTCCTGAAAGCAACTGAGCAGATGGCTTGGTATAACCCTTTTCCATGCAGGAAGGAACTCAACATACACAACTGACTAGTGACATGATATAGTAGTCTAAATGCAGCATATTTCACCAATCAGCAGATCTTGGATCATATCCCACCAATAATTGTCATTACTGGGAAGTGTTTCCTTAAGGTGATATTCTTATTGAGCCATGTCCAGTTTGCTAAAAACTGGGAGAGCAGATAGAAGATGAGCTTTTTTTCTTTTATAATTAATTGTAAAGAGATCCATTTGTTTGCCCACATATTCTAAACATTGCCTACATGTTTTTTGGAATGCTTGATTTTTCCTTTGAAATCATCTTAAAAGAGAAAAGCATTGCTTCTGAGAGTTATGAAATCTCAAAGGCAGTTAGAAATTCATTTATCACTTTAATGCAGGAAGATAAACAGGGTATTGAGCAAAGATACTCCATTATGCTTCAGCAGAGCTATATTTTTGCTTTCACTTTGGCTTTACTTGAGGATTCTGTACTAATGGAAATATTGATCTTATTTCCAACATCACATTCCGGCATTCTCCTAAGATGCAGATTCCTCTTCAGCGTTTGCATTTGCTTCTAAGCATGGTGAATTAAATCCTCCCCGTGGTTATGCTTAAATATCACAGTCTATTGCATGTTCTTTCTGATCACCACATAGCCCACACTCCATAACAAATAGCTATACACTGATCTTCTGGGTTCCCCAAATCCCTAGTGCAAAGACTATAAGAGACCTTATCAGTTGTGTGTTGCAATTGTTTATGTATCTGAATAACTGGACTGGGAGATCTGTCAGGTTTCTTCAGCTCACACAGAAATTCATAAATTTGCCTAGTTCAGATCAGCTCATAAGAATTGGAAGTAAATCCAATAGCTTAAAAAATAAAGATAAATATAGTTTCTACATACCCCTTCTTCCTTTCCAAAGAGGATTCAAAAGAATTCAATCAAACTCTTTTGGAAATTCCACTTATCATTACAATTATGTATTAGCCAATTTTCCTCATATATTCATTTGCTCATTTAATACATTTTACTAAAGTCTTACCTTAATCCACTTTTTAAATTTTTTATTATTTTTTAAGATTTTTATTTATTTATTTATTTGACAGAGAGAGATCACAAGTAGGCAGAGAGGCAGTCAGAGAGAGTGGGGGAGGGAATCAGGCTCCCTCTATCCCAGGACCCTGGGATCATGACCTGAGCTGAAGGCAGAGGCTTAACCCACTGAGCCACCCAGGCGCCCAACCTTAATCCGCTTTTAAAAGATACTATTACAAATATACCTGCTGTCAAGAAATTGAAGCACAGCAGAGAAGATATGTACCAAAAAACAACTGTAACACAAACTATCTATACAAGTAGAAACTCATGCACAAGGTGTTCCAGAAGCCTGTAGAACCGAGAACAAGCGCAGAAAGCCCACTAGCTGGGGGTAGGGTAGGGGTGATGGTCAAGGAAATCTTCCACAAGGATGCCATGCTTAAGCTGGATTTAAAGACAGAATAGGAATTTTCTGTCAGGATGCAAAGGGAAGAGGAATCTGGACAAAGAGCATAGCACAGGAGGTCATAGAGAACAGAATATACTTTGAAAACAGGCATGATATTTGTCAGAAGGTGTTGGAAATGAGTTTCAGAGGTGATCTGGGAAGGGTTTTGCACCCTAATTCTACACTTGACCCTATAGGAAATGATAACCAAAGCAAAAATTAAGCACAATTGAAGCATAGTCATATCTTATATCTTGGAATGTTCACTTAAACAAAAATGTAGGGCGATGTTTTACAAAGAACATTTCTAGGGACCTTGGCATATTAAGAGTTATGACTCAAAATGATTTCTGGTCAGGCAAGTCTGGGAAAATGATGAGTTAAGCACACTTAAAGGACTTAAGCATACATCTCATATCTTTAACTTGCTCACCTTTGTTTTGTTTCTCCAAGAATGGGATATGCAACTGCTCCCAAACTTATTTCACTATGGAAACTTTGTTTTTCCCTTCACCAGATATCTCAAGATTCAAGTTCCCAAGAATACACTTTGGGAAATGCAAGTGTGGAGGACTCATTGGGATGTTACAGTGAAGTCAATGAGACCATCTATAACAGTATTATAGTTTTATCAACTATACCAGCAGCCAAGGCATGGAGAAGATGGAACCAACCATGATTAACTATTGTGATGGTCACAATGGGCAAGGCTTGATCTGGTGACTCATTT
>ML108602.1:0-64466 GCA_003697995.1 Taxidea taxus jeffersonii
TGTGTGTGTGTGTGTGTGTGTGTGTAGTTTTTTCTTTCTCTTCCCTCCTTTACAGAAAAGGAAGTGTAAATGGCTCATGAAAGAATGGAAGGGTCCTCGCTTAAGGAAGGAGAAATGCACATTGGATGTGGATGGCGACTGCCCTCGTAGCAAGCCTGACAAAAGTCAGCATTCTACGCAAACGGGTTTGGACTTTGTTCTCCTCACTTAATTGTATATCTTGGAGATCTTTCGAATCAGTGACTAAATAGTGTCTTCATTCATTTTTACAGCTTTATAGTGTCCTATTTATGGACACACTATAAATTTATTTATTTAACTAGTTTCCTATTGATGGACCCTTGGGTTGCTTCCAATCTTTTGCTGCCACGAGCAGCGGCCCCCCACCCCCAAGGACATTTCCTGCATGTGCAGGTATGTCTGTAAGATGAATTCCCACAAGTAGGATGGTTGGGTCAAAAGTAAGTGTGTTTGTTATATTTACAAGGCTTTCCAGATACTCTGAAAGGGGTTGTACCATATACACAGCTCCTGGTCATCGAGGAGGGGTGCTCATTCCCCACAGCCTATTGCATGGACATTTCCCTGCAGTTTTTTTTAAGGTTTATTTATTTATTTATTTATTTATATGAGAGAGTGCTCATGAGTGAGGGGAGGGGCAGAGGGAAATAATCTTTCAAGCAGACCCTGTACTGAGGACTCCATCGCAGGACCCTGACATCATGACCTCAGCTGAAACCAAGAGTCGGTGGGCTAACCAACTGAGCCAGCCCGGTGCCCCTGATTGTGGTTTTAATTTATGTTCCTCTTATTAAAGTGAGATTGGACATCATTCCATTCATCTAAGGAGACACTTTGCCTTTCCTTTTCTCTGAGCTGCCTCTGGGTCTCCTTTGCCCATCTAAACAAAGATTGTCTTGTTGGCTCTTTTTCCTTAATCATTTCCGGGAGCTCTTTTCCTGTCGAGGAAAGTTTGCTCTCTTTAATAGAACTTGCAAATATTTACCCCCACCTTGTTGTCTTTTGATTTTTCTTACGTTGTGTGGGTATGTATAAGTTTTACAAAAATTAGGTGGTTGGATACTGTAAACTTTTTTCTTTTAACAGAGTCCAGATATAAAAGAAAGGCTCTCCGTACTCCAGGGTTCTACAGGAACTTGCCATGTTTCCTTCTAGTATTATTATGGTTTCATTAAAAAAATCTTTATATCTTTGATTCATTTGGAGTTGATGCTGTGACATAATAGGGAGTATGGTATGGTATGCTTGACTCTTTTTCAGTTGTTTTGATAGCATTTATTGGCCTATTCCCCAATGATTAGACATACCACCTTTGTAATTTACTGACCAGAACTGGGTCTCTTTCTGGTTTATTCCACTGATTGGTCCGTCTGTCCGTAAGCTGGTACAGTGCTGTTGTCCTCGTTGATACTTTAAGATGTGCTTTGATATGTGGGATGGTTGTTCCTTCTTCCCTTTCCCCCCTTTGCTCTGTTTTCTTTTTCCTTTTCCTGACCATTCTTGTTTGCCTCATTTGCTATGTGAACTTTAAAATCTGCTTACTTAGTTAAAAAAAGTGGAAATTTTATTGAAATCACATTGTTTATAAATTAACATAATGGACACGATCATGTCAATTATTATAGAGATACTGACATGATAATGAATTTTCCTCAGAACGGGGTATGTGTTTCCATTGGTTCTACTCTCCTGTTACATTTTTTCTTTTTTTTTTTTAACATGGGCTCCACAGCCAGCACAGAGCCTAACATGGGACTCAAACTCACAACTGTGAGTTCAAGACCTGAGCCAGGATCAAAAGTTGGACACTCAGACGACTGAGCTGCCCAGGTACCCCTCTTCTTTAGCACGTCTTAGCAGTTTTTCGCTGAGACATCTTGCATGAACCTTAAGTTTTTTGCAGATTATTTTTTGTGTTGCCATTGTAAAAGAAAAAAAAAAACTCTTGAAGGATATACCCTTTTCCTCACTGGATCCTCCAAATGATTGCTATTTGTGTATCTAAGTGTTGTTCTTATGCAGTATGTTGGTTGTGTACGAAGCTACATTAATGAGCTCATTGTTTGTACTTGTTTTTTCTTCAGAAAGCCTTTAATTTAAAAAATAACAATGTTATTTGGGAAATTATCCAAAATGGATGGTTCAGCAATCACAAGAAGACGGCTACAAATGGGTTTGGGGAAAGCCATAATTGGGGTGGAAATGCTAAAGAGTGTGTCTCCTGAGATTTACTGAATTCCCTTCAGTGAGGTGGAATTGGGGGGATGGAATCTGATTTCAGAAGCTCCATTTTGGGCCAAGATTTAAAAGGTGTAAAAGAAGAACCAATTACTTGGAAATGCATTTGTGATGAACTCGTATGTGGCATAAGCCTTCAAGACCCAAAGCACAGAAGGAAAATGCCTAAGGCTGATTGCAGTGAGAAGCAAGTTTTCTTGCCCACTACAAAGCCTGTGGGCACAGAAGGCAATGCAGGGGCACTGGCTACCAAGGGTCTGCATTCTGAGCTTTCAGAACCACTCATCGGGGCCCATCAGTGGAGGGATCTTAGAACACAGGGGAAAGAATGGAGATTCATCATGCATCTGCTCTCTTGGAGATGGAGGACAATGGGATTAACAGGTGGCCTATGAAATCACCCTGGGAGGGACAGTTGCCATGTTCTGCTCTGTCTTGGTTGCGGTGTAAGGCGGACCCAGCCCCAATAGCCCAGGGCTTCTGGAGTCTCCCATATAGTTTATGCAGTCAAGGACTTGAAGCTTCATCTGGGACTTGGGAAACTTTTAGGGAACAAAGCTTAGCTTCTTCTTCACCTTCACCTACCACAAGTCAGAGGAGGGAAGGGAATGGTTCGCAAGTACCAGTTCATTTATGCTTGGTGCCGTCTGTACGTCAGTTTCCATAATCCTCTAAACAAGTCCTCTGAAGCCTCTCTTTGCTCTACCGATAAGAACGAAGGCTCCGAAGGCCAGTTACCTTGCCCGAGGATAGTCAGCTGCTAGGTGGCTGATGCCGGGTCCAGCAAGGAGAACTGAAGCAGAGCTCTGGACTCCACCCTCCCCTTGCTGTAGTGAAAATCGTTCTGCCTTCACCTACTTTGCTCACACTACATTTTGGTTTGAAAAGTGAATTCTATTATGAAAGAATCTGTGTTCTCCATTCTGTTGTTTCTCATCCTTCCACCCCCCCGGAGGGGGGTTTGAATGGCAGCACCTGCTGACTCCTAGCTCAGGTGACCCCACCCCACGCCTGCCACCATTGCTCCTAGTGAATCCTAGTGGGTCTGAGGGGTCCCACTGAGGGGTGTTATCAGGTGGTGAAAGCTTAGAGTTGCTCAGAGCTGAGAGAGAGCTAAGGCAGTTGCAAAGGTGATTCCACAACCTGCCCAGCTTAGTAGGGTCCTCCAACCCATTGCCACAATCAGCTCCATGTTGGAAGGCCTAGCAGTGGAGTAAAGCTGACGTTTTCCCCAAGTGCTATAATGGGGAGATGCTGTTGTGCCCACCCTCTCCCCACTCCCTTCGTGCCACGCAACCAAAGGATCCTCCAGCTGTGCCAGTCACTCAGTAGTGTCTTTGGGAAGAATTAGAAACTCAGAAATCACTCAAATCAAGTTGAGGCACTTTTTTTTTTTTTGTCAGAGAGGGAGCGCAGGAGCGAGCACAGGCAGAGGCAGAGAGAGAAGCAGGCTCCCTGTCGAGCAAGGAGCCCGATGTGGGACTCGATCCCAGGACGCTGGGATCATGAACTGAGCCACCCAGGCGTCCCAAGTTGAGGCACTTTTAAAAGTACTTGAGCTCATTATATACTTTTACAGATTAAATTTCCTTTTGCATCTAATGACTAAGGGTCCTTGGTGCTTCTGTTATCATCTTACTCAAAGGTATTTAAGAATACTAGAAATAAGAGGATTTTTAATACCATCACCGCCGTCATCATCATCACATCCTTTGGCTTCTAGATTGGGTTGAATCTAATGTTCATGGGGGAAGCCAGCACCATTATTCTTACCACCGTTGCAAAATAATACTGAAATAAATAATCAGCCTTTTTAGGAGAAGTTCAGTACACTAGGTCCAACACAACCCACTCACATCTTCAAGATAGGAAAAATGGCCTTTCAGGTAGAGGAACTCATTTCTTCCACATTCCTTGCAAAGATAAAGGCAGATCTTCAGAAGGCACTGTGTTTTGTTCTTTCTGGTGATTATGAGCAGTTACAGCTTGTGAGGCTCTTGTGTCCTGGGCAGAATTCTGTGGCTGGGTGGCTGCATTTTGTGAGCAGCACTGGGGCTGTGTGTGGGCAGGCAGGTGTGCTCAGCACCAAACATCTATGTGTTCCACCTTGATTGTGGACCAGGGGATGCAAGGACCTTCCCATCCGGCTTGACAGGAACAGGCTCAAACTTTTGAGGACGGTGGTGCAACGAAATGAGCAATGATTTATCATCTGTGGTCCACAGCTGGGGAAGAGTTGTATTCTATTACCAAACACTTGGATATTGGTGTAAGAATTTTACAAATATTAATTTATTTAGTCCTCATATCAATTATTGTTTTCACTTTATCGTTCCTATTTTCATTTGCGAAAACGAGGGACAGAGGTTAAAAAACCAGAACAAGATCACATAGCCCGTCCATTGCAGAGCTGGAATGGGGGCTCAGACCATTTGGATCCAGAGTCCATGATACACTTACTATCCATGAAGCATCTCTCATGTGCCCTGGGCTTGGCAGTGGAGATCAGAATCCATTCCAACATGGCCCCTTCCTTCTAGTAATTTACAGTCAATGAGGAGCTTATATTTTGAAAGAAGTTTTGCCCTATAAGGTTCTATGCCTAATCTCCTACACTTCATTCCTCTGTATAGCCATATCAACCTCACTCAGCTACAAGGATTTCAAGCAAATACTACAGGGGTATAGTGGTTAATTTTACATATGAACCAACATAGGCTATAGTACCCCAATACTAGCTTAGGTGTCACTGTGAATGTATTTTTAGATATAAATAACATTTAAATCAGTGGATTTTGAAGAAAGCAGATTACCCATCATAATGTGGGTGGACCACATCCAATCAGTTGAAGCCCTTAAGAGAAAAAACCTGAGGCTCCTAAAGAAGAAGGACTTCTGCCTCCAGACTTGAGAATGCAACAGTCAGTCTTCCCTGGGTCTTCAGCTTGCCAGTCTGCTCAGCAGATTTCAGACTTGTCAGCAATTGTGTGAGATTGTTTCATAAAAGAAACTGTTTTTTTCTGTACCCAAATGCTCTATTGGCCTGTTCTTCTGGAGAACCCTGACATTAGGGGAAAAATTCTATTTCTGAGCCTTGGTGATGAAATTCTTCAGTGGCAAATGACTTCTATAAGTAGGTGGCCAGAACATAAGCGAAGGTGTCTGAGAACAGGAGAATCATCTGCAGGATTTCTGCAATGCAGACACCTCTTATGTGATCCTCAGGGTGTGTGAGTAATGAGCTGAATCTGAGAATTCAGAAATTCTCACCCCGGTCCTGGGCTTAGATCTCTACATACTCAAGGTTGGTAGGTTAGAGAGGAAAACCACATCTCCAAGCATAAGGTCTGTTCTTCTAGCAGGATGGCTCATCTAGCCCAGCACATGCCATTGCTTCCAGTGTACAACATGAAACCTCTGCCTCAAGCCAGGAGTGGGCTGGAAGTCTGTGCATGATGGTTCCTGCAACAGCTCTGAATGGTAGGCACAGTGCACAGAAACATTTTCTGAAGT
Organism: Taxidea taxus jeffersonii; assembly: GCA_003697995.1. NCBI lineage: Eukaryota > Metazoa > Chordata > Mammalia > Carnivora > Mustelidae > Taxidea > Taxidea taxus. Next base: position 5,773 of record ML108602.1, read on the forward strand.
GTTGCAGTCAGGGGTGGCACGTACCCATTTTCAGTGGCAGACATGGTGCCCCCCTCTGGAGGGATGGTGAGGGCATCCTGTCTCAGTCCTCTGCTCAGGTGAGCATGACACAGAAGATGCTCCTGGGGAGGACAGTGTGGGGACTATTTGCCAAGAAAGGACACAAGGAAGTAGCTGAGGGTACTCCTGGGAACAGGAGAGCCTCTGAGGGCCTCTGCTGGTATCTGGCAGTGCCCTGTGAGAGGAGACTGCAAATGGCCTTGGCCATGATCAGCCCACCCCAATTAGCTACAGTAATAGCCTTGACTGTGAAGCAAATCTAAGGGGGAAAAAAGCTTTTCCAAACTGGGGACAGTTGCCCCTTAGTGCCACATTACAATGATAAGCTCCTGGACCTTAATCAAGGTGAGAGTCAAATGAAACCCAAAGTTTTCCTCTGAACAAGGCTGCTCCAATGAAACAGATCCATCACTCAGTGAGTCTGGCTGTCTCTATGGGCCCCTTGCTAAGCCTTGGGAGCACCTAATGGAAAGCTTGAGCTTTGCTGACTCAAAGCACTGCATTTCCTTCTACTCAAGCCTTGGCCAGGAAAAGTTGGGAAGGGACCCATTCATGAAGCAAGTGTGTGAATGCGGCTGGGCTCCCACAGTTCGTTTGAGAGGAATGTGTTAAGGAGAGTTGAAATGGACCAGTTACCCCAGCTCACTTCCACTGTGTTAGAGGTAGAGACAGGGTACGGGGCTGCCTTGGGGCCACTCACCACCCGCCGTGTTGTTTCTTTGGGAAAGTGCACTCCAAGCATCTTTGTTGGTTAGTGGGTTGACTGGATGGTGAATTGAGGGATTTGTTCATTCACTGAGTGAGTCATTGCCTGTGTACGCCAGGAAATCACCAGGGGTGCCATGACTGTTCTTCTGATCTGAACAGCAGTAGTGAGGGGTGTCTGGTGGGAGATAGGGTGGTGCTCGGGGAGGACCATGCTCCAGCCAGTCATTTCCACATGTCATATCAGGAACCAGGAATCCTGGTTCCTGAATCCTGAATATCAGGAATCCGGAGCAGAGGGCAAATGCCATGTTGCTTGATGTGTGCGGGCCATCCAAACATCAAGTCTTCCCAGGTCAGAGAACATTTGGGCTTCCCTGACTCAGTTGGCTGAACCTATGAGCTCGTTGGGGAGCAGAGCTGTGTCTCAGATATTTTGGTAGCCTTAGATGCCTCATGCAGAGTGAGGGCCAACCAGGTGAGTCAATGCCCAATTGATAAAGTGAAACCAACTTCTGCTGTTGTAAAGCTTGCTTTCTTTTGTTTGGTTCGAAGTGGTTGAGGACGTCTTGGCTTGGCTAGAGTCTTGGCTCTCACTGGGGTTTTGTGATGACTGTGTATTTTAGCAATATGCTTTCCAGTGAACGGAGGGGTTTCTAAAGCACAAATGATGTGTGGATGTTCCTAGTAGAATGGCTCAAACCTGGTGTCCCACCTCGGCCTAGAGAAGTCTAAAAGGCTGGAGAGGGAGGTCAATCACTTTGTGAAGGCAAGGGCACTTAATTTTGTTGGTAATTATAATAAAAACACTGTTAGCTAGCTAAAGTTCATGGAGCATGTGACATGTACCCAAAGCTATGCTAAACACTTCTCATACATTATCCCACATGACTCTCCAGCAGCTCAACAAGACACTATTTTCCTCCCATTTTTGCAGATGAAGGAAACCGAGGTTTCAAGAAGTTCATGTAGCAGCTCCAAGGCCCTGTCTCGGGTCAGGCTCCCAAAAGCAGACCCTGGGAGATGAGGGTTCGTGGGCAGGTGACGTGGTAGCGAACTGATTCCTGGAGAAACCTGCTTAGAGAGCCAGACTGGGAAGTGAGCCAGTAGGGACCATTTCAGAGAAATCTCGGGGCAGGTGGCTACGGTCTGATCCCACAGTCCAGGCTGGCTTCGTGGGCTTGTGTTAGGTGTCAGCACGTGGGGCTCTGTGCTCAGAAGAGCCCTGTGCTAGGCTTGATACTCTGCTGTTGATGTCTTGAAATCCTTAATAAATTCAGAACAAGGGACCGGCATTTCCATTTTGCACTGTGCCCTGCAAGGGGGAAGTGTATGCCTCTCAGGGATGTTCCTACTGGAGGCAAGGGGTTGGGGGCTCTATACTCCTGCCATCAGCCCTCGATCCTTGGGTAAAGGATGCCTCTTAGTCATTGCCATGTTTTTCTGGTTTCCTTATATATGCAAGTCAAGCTGTCTAATGGCTTGCAGGCAGTTCTCTGAAAAGAGCCGTAGGTAGTGGCTGTCCGCAGTACAAGCTTCCTGAAGGAATGGCAGGCTTCAGTTCGGGGCCACAGTTCCTAATCACTCTTCTTCTGAGAGGTCACATGGCGGCAGCCGTTCCTCTGTGAGCCCCTGTGTCCTTTGGCTCCTCCTTCTTTTCTCTTCACCTCCCGCTGCAGATTGTGGATGAAAAGGGAAGGGGAAGTGAAAGAATGCTAAGTAGGGGTAGGCAGTGGTGCCAGCTGCTGGGAATGCTGTGACTCACCTTTTCTGGGGACAACTATTCTGGGCTGGGCGTGGGCCACCCAGGAACCCGTGGTGGTCAGCCTGGGACAAGGTCAATGCGCTCCTTTCCCTTTAGTTACCTGGTCCTCGAAAGTTTTCTACCAAAACCCTGAGATCTATACAGTTTTCTGCTTTGCCACTTCTGTGCACCCGGTGCAGAGCCTGATGCAGGGCTCGATCCCACAACCCTGAGATCATGACTTGAGCTGAAATCAAGAGTCTGATGCTTAACCTCCTGAGCCACCCAAAGCACCCTACCACCTGTGCATTTTTAAAAATGTAAGTCTTATGGCTTTGGCTCCTTGTACTAAGCTCCTCACGATGTGTCTTTTAAAGAGCTTCTTTTTTTAGCTTAAAAGTAATATTTAACAACATGTTTATCCTTTGGCAGTCTCTGTAATGCTCTGCCTAAATAGGATTTGTCTTACTGGTCTACCCGGCGTTTTCTGTCCCGTGGAATCCTTGAGCACAGAAGTTCTCTGTCAAATGAGACATCCATGCAGCCATTCCCAGAAACTTTGGTGGGAGAAAATAGGCAGGCAGGCATACAAAATGATCCCCGGAAATAGCTTGCCTTGGCATGCATGTTCAGATAATGGGTTCTAAGTCCTAGTAGCAGGGACTGCACTTTTAAAAAAAATCATCATTTTTTGTACATGCTCATGGGCTGTACCGCAAGAGGCACATTCAGCACATATACTAAATATAAATAAGGAATAAACGTGAGGGTCAACTTGCATTCTGGTCTGCGCTACCCATAATGTTCTGGAAGTATTCAAATGTCTCCTGTATACCTCCACCGCGTTCTGAAAAAAGTCCTCCTCTGTCCACTGTGCACCAGCTCTTTAAAAGATCTTGACTTGGAAGCTTTGGCTGCTTGTTCTGTGCTATGCCTTGGTCCCTGGGTTGCTGTCCTCACAGCAGAACTCTGTAGGGGAGAAGGGGGTTAGCCAGCGACTCTTCTAGAATGTATCACCAGCGAAATCACCCTCCTTCCTTCGCTTTGTCTTCATTATCTCAATGACCCGTTTTACTTTGTTGTGTTCTGTTATTCTCCCTCCTAGCATTTTTGCCATGTGCTCACCTTGTATTTTAATTAGGTCCGGTTCACTGGACTAGCAAAGGTGGCGTGCTCATCCTGATTAAAGCCCCCATCCATGTGGCTCGTCCAGGCCAGTGGCCTAGAAACCAAATGGCAAACCACTGCCCAAACTTCGACCTCCCTTGCATGGGAAACCAGTAGAAACAGGTTCTCTTTTTTATTTCCACAAAATGTACATCCCCAAAGCACATAGGGAAGCACATGCTGGATCATAGTGTCACTATTTACTCAAGATGCCTAGGAAGGCCGAAAGAGGAAGGAGTGGAGCTTTGGCCATTAAGCCGAACTGCAGGAATCTTCGAAGGAGGAAGAGGCTGAAGAGCTAGGCAGAAGCTGTGATACGAAGGCCATTCTTTGTGTCTTTACGCAAGTCCTGACCTCAGATGTCCCTGTTTCAACCTCTTATGTGCGAACATCCCCACCTCCCGCCGTAGCTTGTCCTGGGAGGGAAAGAAACTGGCCAAGAGAGCCATTTTCAGAGAGTTCTCTGGGGAACAGAGGGAGTGAGAAGAAAGGAGAAACAGAGGCGTGTGTGGACTCTAGGGACGCCCAGGTGCAGCCGGTCTGGAGCCCTCCTTCTGAACTCATCCCTCCCACTCCCCCAATTTCCATTCCTTGTGCCTGGCTGTGAAGGACAGATGTCCCATCTGGGGAGGAGTGTCTCAGACCAGCAAAGAGTTAAATTACTGGGAAAGACTGCCAAAGGACCCTTTGCACTGCCCCCTTTCTGGTGTGAGGACGGCACACTGAAGGAGGTCAGCATTCGTAAACAACTGGGTCATTTACTAGTGCTTGTTAGTTTCATATCTGAGGAAAATTTCACTCTCTGCCCCCATGAGGATAGTCATAAGCCGTTCTCCCCCCAAAACTATCTCTAGATGAAAAACTACAGATGTGGCCCCCAGAACCCAGTGCAGACTTGCAACCATCATTCTCGCTGTGTCTCTGTCTCTGTCTGTGTGTGTCTCTCTGTCATCTGCCACTTTGCCATGGCTCACCATCTTTCCCCATCCCACCCACATAACCTCAGAAACTATAGATGAAAAGTTTCCATTTTAATTCTGATATTACAAGGCTGTCTATTTTGCAACTCTGAATTTTTAGTCTGAAAAATGGTACTTTCTATGAGATATCTGACACTTTTTTTTTTTTTTTTTGGTCTAAGGGACCAAGATGGCTGCAAATATAATATGCGTGGTTTAATGAACTCTCTATTTCTTCAAACATCAGGGTAATAGTGAAAACCTATTTTACTGGAGAGAGCCCACTCTCATTAAGGCCTTAAACTTGAGTCTTTGAAAAAATAATGAATAGGGTAGCTTCATACCAGTCCTGATACTTTTTCTTGCCTTGTAAGGCATCTTCTGATAATACCAGAATCTCCTGATAATAAGAAAGATTAAACAATGAGATGCATCAGGACACTTTTTAAAGCAGCTTTCCCCCATCATTATGTGTTGTAACCTGAAGGAGCAGAGGAGGTACTTCCTCTAGGTTGTTTTGATTGGTGTTACTGTGTTTCTAGCTGTCTGATATGGACCAATACATAGATTTCACCAGTGAGGCTGTGGACTGTTTCGTTTTTAAAGATTTTATTTATTTGAGAGCGACAGCGAGAACAAGAGAGAGAGAGAGAGAGAGAATGTACGAGCAGGGGAAGGGGCAGAGGGAGAGGAGGAATCAGACTCCCTGAGCAGGGAGCCTGATGCAGGGCTGGATCCCAGGACCCAGGGATCATGACTTGAGCCGAAGACAGACATTTAACTGACAGAGCCCCCCCAGACACCCCTGTGGAGTGTTTCTACTGATATGTTTGAGGAAGATATTTTTCTTTCCACCACCATCAGCTCCATCCACAGTGTTATTCAGCTACTGGGTGCATTGTGCGAGTCTGCTTTTGCCGATTTATCGCATTCCTTTCTGGGACTGCCTTGACCGAGCTTGGTTTTCCGTTCTCTCCCCTTGTACAAGGGAGACTTGCAGTTGAAAAACCCTATCAAGTATATTGTCATGAGTCCTTTTTTCTGTCTTTCAAGCTACAAGACTTAGATTTTCCCGCATGATGTTTGCTTTGTTCTAATGAGCTTGACCACACATTGTGTAGGATGTTGCTTGCTTGCTTCTCACAGGCACCAGGTCCTCAGGGCCTGCATACAGGACCAGCTGCATAATTTGTAGGGTGCAGTGAGAACTGGAACTGCAGGGCTCCTTGTTCAGCATAATTAGGAAATTTCAGGCTGGTGACTGCAGAGCTTCGGGCCAAGAGTGGGGATCCTGTGCAACTGTACCAATCATCCCCCCACGAAGTTGGTCATTCCTACAGAAGTAACTTGATGACTAACCCTAAGCATGATCTATGACTTAGCCTTAGTTTGTTCCTTTGTTATTTTTAGTTTGTAAACGGAGTAAGATCATCCTGCATCTCCTGGTGCTTTGAAAAGATTCCACCGACTCCTGGCTTCTATTGCTGCTACTGAAAAGTCTACCGTCAAGCTGTCCCCCACCCTGGGTTTTGCCCTTTGGCAGCTTTTCCTTACAATGGATCTAATTCTGTGTATCTTGTTTCAAACCGATTTTGTTTCCTGAATCTTCTCCTAGAACATTCTCAGCCCCTGTCTTTAAAATATTGCCTCTTGTGTCTTTCTTTCTGGAGCGCCCATGCGATGCACGCTGGAGCTTCATTTATCTTCTGTGTCTTTAACTTTTCTTTCATTTTGAAATTCTCTTTGTCTTTCTGTGCTGTCCTCCAGGTGATCTCCTTCCACACCATTTCCTGGGCCACAATTCTCTCTTTAGCTGTCTGATCTGACCATGAAACCAACTCGTTAAGTTTCTGTTTTTGATGACCTACATTTCATTTCTAGAAGTTGTATTTGGTCCTTTTTCAAATGTGCCTGGTCTTTTTTTATTTTTTAAAGAAGAGCTAATTATTTAGTCATAATTTTGATCCTCCCTTTTACATTTTTTGATTATCTTAACCATAATTTTTTAGCCTCTTCCGATAGTTTCATTACCCGGCCTTCTTGGGGTTCCCGAGGTTCATGACCCTTGCTGCCTGTTGTGTCCGTTGACTCTGGTCCTTTGTGCTCGTGTCCCTTGAAGCATTTTTGTAGTTTTTGACTGTGAGCTTCTCAAAGAACGCTCGTGGAGGGGATCTTAGTTGGCCAAGGTCAGAGATTGGTTGCCACAGAAAAGTCGGCTATTTGCTCTAGCAGGTGCTGTGTGATATGATTAGATTGGGACTCTCTCTGTGTTATTTAGTAGGCTGGGAGTTCCCAGACAGTACAGATGTGTCAGTTTAAACCCCAAGGCTGTGTGAAGTGTGGCCTGAGATTATGGGACTCAAGGTGACCTCTTTTCCCTGCCAGAGCTCCCGCTACAACCGGCAGCCAAAGCATCAGCACCTTGCCCCGGTGTTCAGCCGGCTTTGGCCTCAGGGATTTCCTTTACTGATCTCAGCTGTGCTTTTAAAACCATGTTTGTTATTTTTGTACAGCATATCTAGGTATTTTGTGGCCGGAGGTTTTTCAGATTCTCCTCCATGATAATGCCACAAATGATAGTTTCCGTCATTCTGAATTTCTGAGCCCAGAAAAAGCTTTCTCACTATGATTACATATTTTGAGATCTCCCTAGTCGTTAGAGATGGGTGGTGGCGGAGGGTTGCACAACACTGTGAATGCACTTAATGCCACCAAAAAATGGTTCAGCGGGCCAGGAACCCTGGCCAAACTCAAGGCAATTCTGCTGCACTAACCAGAAGGTTCCCCCTTATTTTTTTGCACAGCTTTTAATTTAGATGAGGTTTGGGTTTTGTTCTGCAGAGAAAACAATGAATGTACTCTTTGCTAAAAATGACTGGAGTGCACAAATGGTTGGATTTATTTAGCACCAAAATGTGAGATGTTTAAAAAAAAAAATCTTAGGAATTTGAGGACACTGGAACGGTTGCTCAGCATTGAAAAGCAAACTGAGGAAAAAAGCATTTTAGTTCCCCTGTGCCGTGCCCGCTCCCTGGCTTTGAATAATGCAAGCGTCTCTTTCTGCTGTTCTTTCTCTTTGCTGTTGAGTTTCCCGTGCCTCAGAGATCCGCTTTACCAGAAAATGAGAAAGTCTTTGCCCAGGGAAGCACCAGAGCTGTGAAGTCAGATTACTGTAAAGGTTTCAGGGCTGAGTCAGCGGGAGGGCAGCTGGTGATCGCTTCCTGTCTCACCCAGGGAAGGAACTGCCCCGGAAAGGGACGTTGTCGCTGGACCAGCTTTGGATGGTTCCTTTACCTCTCCAGGGACCAGGAAGGCTCTCTGCATGGAAGCTTCTGATATCTGATTGGGGACAGTCTAGCCCTGTGGACCGGGAAGGGAAGTCATTCCTTTATTCATTCATTCATCAGTCTTTCCTCTTCTTAGAGTGGAGTGAGGAAGGCTTTGTGGGAAATGAAGGCAAGAAGCTTTCAGTATGACTACAGATGTGTACTTAACGTTGGCATTTTTTTGGATTGAAAATCTTTATTACTCTGAATGCAATGCAATAACGTCCCCTGTTTTTGTTGTTACTCTGCTGCAAACAAGCTTTTAGGAAAAAACAGTGCAGGGTCATGGCCTTTGTGGATGAAGGAATGCTGGGTCATGCATTCATTCTTTTTTTTTTCTTTCAAATAACATTTATCCAACATTATGTATTAGGGCTTTGTACTGGTGCTGTGGGGCTCCAACGATAAATGATAAATAGTTCCTGTCCTTAAGAATCTCTATCTAATGTCTTGTGGAAAGGCCAGCACATATACAGAAGGAAAATGCTAAACAGAACACAATTAATCTTCAAATGATCTAATTAAAGAATCAGAACAAGTAGTCCCATCACTTTTTTTTATTGTGATAAAGCCTATCTAACATAAACTTACCTTCTGATCCATTTTTTAGCGACATTAAGTCTGTTCACACTGCTGTGCCAGAATCACCCCTATCCATCCATCCCCAGGACCTTTTCATCTTCCCAAACTGAAGCTCTGTCCTTATTCAACACGAGCTCCCTCTCTCCCCTGCCCCAGCTCCCGGCAGCAACCATGCTACTTTCCATCTCTGAATTCAGCTCCTCTAGGGATCTCATGTAAGTGGAATCCTGTCTGGCTTCTCCATTACCTTTTTAATCAGAGGAAATATGACTTACTGAAAGGAACATGTCCGGCCTGTCCCTGACTGACTCACCACTTGGCCTGGCCCAGAGGAAGACCGTCAACATTCCTTAATGGGCCCAGCTCTATGACAACACGACCATTTTTATATCTTTTCTTGAAGATTCCTTTGCTGTGCTGTGATATCAGTTAATTCAAGTCGATTGACATGATTAGAGCTTTAAGAGGCTACCACTCCTTGAAATCATGTCCCAGCCTCCCTCATCAGGGGCTGGAGGAGTGAGGTTAGCAGCTTGCAGGTGGACAGTGAATTGGCCCCATGGAAAGCCCTTCTGGCTTCCACAGGCTGTGTGTCTCACAGGACTTCACATGTGAGCACATAGAGAGCCCTGCTAGCCCCTCAGTCCAGATGCCTGCCAGAAACCGGAGCCCCAAGGACTCCCCTCCAGACATGTGCTCTGAGCCAGGCTGTCTAAAATCTTCCCTCTGGAACAATCAGACTCTCGCCAAAGGGGCAATATCTCACCGACTGCTTTGAGTCACATGTTATACTTGAGATCTGCCCTGCGTTAGGAGCTGAAACATTTTGGCTTGTCTCACTGGAGTTGGGAAAAGGCCTGAAGTCATGAGGAGGGCTGCTTCAAGTTTCCCAATGCATTTCTGGGGCCCTTGCATACACAGCCGAAATGCCTACCTGACAGCAAGTGTGGTCAGCTGAGTCGGCGTCAACATGGCAGCTTCTTCCGGCTCACTCTCTATTCCATCAGAATATAAACTCCTCGAGGGCTGATCCGATCACTCCAGGATCCTCAGTGCCTGCAAGACAGTCTGGACCAAAGGGTGAATATCTCCTACGAGCTGGAGGAAACATCTATTGTCAGGACAGTGAGTGGACGAACATACCAACAAGCATGTTGCTAGAAACCAGAAAATAATACCATGGATCAATGCACTGGTGGTAGTTACTTAATCAAGAACTATTCCCAAGTATTTCAGGTCTTTAAGAAACTAGAGTGGGAAAAAATTGTTTGTTTGTTTTTTAGATTTTATTTATTTATTTAACGGAGAGAGAGATCACAAGCAGGCAGAGAGGCAGGCAGGGGCAGGAGGGAAGCAGGCTCCCCGCCTAGCAGACAGCCGGATGTGGGGCTCGATCCCAGGACCCTGAGATCATTAACCCACCGAGCCATCCAGGCGCCCCAGTTTTTCTTCTTTTTTAAAGAAAACGAATTAGTTGTTTTCTCCTAAAATAACCTCACTGATTACCTTTCTTCGTAACAAGTGTCATAGAGTAGTCTGGATGTATCACTGAAACCCTCAGCATTGAAAGAGGAAATTAACTCCTGGAATTTTCAGGGTATCTGTGTCTATTGGTTCTCCACTATGGCTAAATGCTAATTTCACCACTGGGGATGGGAGGTAATGTTTGTGAAGACATTGCTGTAACAGGGCTACCGTGTAACATTTTCTTGCATAGGATTTCATAAAAAAACAAAACAAAAGCAAACAAAACCCCCAACAAGCTGAGGTCTTGGAAAATATTATAAAAGAGCCTCTCTGTAGGCTGACCACAGAAGCATGTTGCTCGTTGTTTTCATTCCCCAGTGGACTCTGATTGGTTTTGACCCGGCGATTGCTCCTATGTCTCCCCGGCTTGGGCCTCACTTCTGTTTTTTGACCACCAGCCGGCCATGCTGTCTTCATGGAAGTCATGCAGTGGGAGGTGATGTGGCTCTCTCTGGCCCCTCCAGGGCCCCACACAGATGTGCAGTCCATCGCCAGCACAACCGCTGTCTTCGAGAGGGTGCTGGGACGCCGTGTGGTCCAGCAGAGCAGGGGCTAATGAACAGAACATGGGTGGAGGCCTTCTCTCAGGGTGCCCCCGAACGTCATCTGGGAACCCTCACCTTTTTTCTCCTTGCTTCTTTCCCTTGTGTGTGTGGTTATCACTACACATCCCTTTTTCACTTGCAGAGACTGTGTCTGGACAAAGAAGCCAAAGATGACACCTATCACTGGAGCAACATTCCGTGGTCCTCAGAGATGATGGTTTCTCAGGTCCCCACAGCTCAGGAAGAGGGCCCCTCACTGGGCAACACACCTTTCTGGGCCACCCCTCATGCCGGGGATGACTCCAAAATAGAAAAGATTTTTGGAGCTCCGATCCCAACCCCCATTTCCCCAATCCCTTTTGGACTAGACGGTCTTGGGACCTCACTGCATCCCTCCATCTGTGACTAGACAAGGGCTAGGGGCACAGGTCAGTGTGGGAAGGGGGTCGACAGGAAGGCGGCCACTGGTCAGGCCCCACAGCCTCCCGGAGGTGCAGCGGTGGGAAGCGCAGTGCTTTGTGTGTTGGCTGAGGAGGAGGAGCAGGGGCGGAGGCAGGGGATGGGAGGTGAAGCTGGGAGCAGAGCCTTCCCTGGCGAAGTGATTCCCGATGGCGCCACGGAGGAACCGCTGGCCGTGGCAGTCCGTCTGGGGGGCCATCTCCACCCTCCAATCATCTTTGGTGCAGAGAAAGGTACCTGAGCAGGGCTGCACGCCTGGGGCGCTACCTGCACGGACCTCGCTGGTCTCCACTCGGCTCTGGTCCCAGGGACCCCCTTTGGGCACGTGGCTAGCAGAGGCCACAGAGGAGCTGTAGTGTGAGTACACAGAGGTACATAGTGTGGTTTGGGAGCATTTCAGCATGGTGGCGAGAGAGTGTGCTCGGATGGCTAATGGCCCTGGGATCTCGCCTCTGAAATCTACCAGCGTTTTGGCACTTCCTTTCACTTGCTGAGTTACACAGGGTAACAGTAGCAGCCATGACAAAGAAACCCTCCAGCTTCAAAGCCTTCACACTGATATCTACAACCTGTTCGGATCCGGGAGTGACCATCCTCAGGTGGTGATGCAGGAACCCAGGCTCCTTCCAGCTTATGGCTCTGCTGTCCCCTAGGGCCTTGGAGAGCTCTGCGTGGAAGGTGAGAGAAAGTGCGGCTTATGTTAGCCTGAAGTGACACCCACATTTCACTGAGTGGAGGGCAGGGAAACGTAATCCCAGTGAGAACTTCGTGCTGTGGCCAGGAGGGCGTGTGTGGTGATGGAGAGTTAGTTTCTAGGTCATGATCATGGGGTAAACTTCTAAAGCTTTGATTTCCTTATATGTAAATAAAAATTAAGCCTATGTCCGAGAGTCACCGTGGGGATGAGAGCTCACATGTGTGATGCGGCTAAGATTGTGCCCGACGTGGACCAGGCACTCCTGCTATTACAGCAGGGGAGGGACTGTCTCATGACCCGAGCCACGGAGGGGTGGGGGGTGGTCCAGGCTCATGAGCACCCCAGCTACTGCAAGGGCTCCCTGTCTATCCTGTTCTTCTGCACGAAGAGGTTCCATACATAAGATGGTTATGCAGTATGCATTCTGGAGTATGATTATTAGGTAAATGTGAGTCTATGTCATAATGCTTACTCAGTAATATGTATTATGTATGGTGATTATTTTGTAAATGCAAGTGAACGGCTCACTCTACGATACATCCCATGGACTGATATTCCTGGGGCATCAATGTAAGCTTTGGAATATTTTCCCATTGTTTGCTCTCTTTCAAAAGGCTTTTGTTATCAAAGCACACAGATCCCTGCAAAAATTACCAACACATAGCTATAGAATGGAGTTGAAAAGTCTGCTTCCCACACTTGGTGCCCCCTCTCCTACCACTTGGATAAGCAACCACCGTTAACACTTTCAGTAAATCCTTCCAGAAATACTCTGTGTTATATGCAAACCTATTGAAATCCTCTCTTTTTACACAAAAGCAAATCATGCTAAAATGTTATTCTGCAACTCCTTCTTTTTTCTCTGTTTCTATGTCTGCTCTAACTCACTGCTTTTAACTGCCACACTATTCCATCATGGAACGAGCCACAGACGAGAGCTTTATTGGTAAGTAAAAAGACATCAGACTCTTCTTTCCTCCATAGGAGTTGATGGCTAACTCCCCAAGTTAACCGCCCCAGCAAAGTACAGGTTCCCTCTGAAACCACAATCCCATACGGGTGCCTCTAGGGTCCACCTGCCTCCTACCAGGGCATCCTGCAACAGCCCAGGACGTGAACAAGTGCGGTTCAAAAGCTCTTGCTTGTTCTCTCAGGAATGAGGTCACGAAGAGGTGGAAGAAACAGTCAAAAGTCTGCAGGAACTCCTTCCCTGCACCTGTAGCCTCAGGCTGGCTCCAAAGAGCAAAGTGGTCTTTGTTGTCCCTCCAGGGCATTGGGCACACTTGGTTCAACCATCAGAGATTTGGGCGCGGAGATGGTAGATCAGAAAAGGAATCCTCTTCTGTCACCCTGTTCATTTGGATTAAAACTTCTTCAGGTAGTGAGGAAACCAAGTGGTTCTTGGAACCTTACCGAGGTCCCAGACCAGAGATAAGGCCCCTGGGCATTTGGAGATCTTGGTGGTTCTGCGTTCAGTGAGGCTGTGAAAATGACTGTGAACCATGTATTTTGTCCACGCCACGGGAACCTGTCTGGCTTCGGCCTAGAACAGCGTTTTCCAATTTTCATGGGTTCTTGCGCCTTCCGATTTCCTTTTTCCCTTCTTTGCAGACCCCCTGTACCAATTTATTTAGCATTTATATATTTGAACAATTGCACTTTTCAACTTACAACCTGTTTTAGGTCTGTCTTAATTCCCGAGCAATGTCTCAGAGTCACAGGTTGGGTGTGTTCTGTTATATTATTTTGCATAAACACATGACAGACGATAAATCAACTCTTTAAAAAATCCCTCATCTGTGGACCTCCCATGACCAGTGCCCATATGGTGCTCTGGCAAATACTGCCCAAATGACCCCCACATCTCTCCAAGGGAGATGTCTCCCTTCTAAGAATTTAAGAGGAGATCCTTCTTCGATCTTTGAAACATGTAGGATTTACTCGATGGGAAGACAGCGTCCGTTTTTTCTCCTGCATCAGCACAGAATGATATTTTTGACCACAGGGATCCTCATGGAATGTTTTTTGCTTTTTCTGGAAAGCAGATAAATGCCTCCCTTCCCAATTACCGCTGAGGATGAGTAGTAAAGAGTGAAGGAGCGTCCAGGGACTCCGGCTCTAGCAGATGTAGACATCTTTTTATTGCCTTGCATGCACTGGGCTGGGCTCACATTAGTGTTATTTTTAGACTTTCGGATTGACTTGGTGAATCTGGCCTCCTTTTCAGCAGATCCTATTAATGAACTGCAGATGGGTCCATACTTGATTCCTCTCGATCACGAGTTATTTTGCATGCAGGCAAATGTCCTCAGTGTCTCCTTGGGAATAGCCACCTAGTTTCTCAAAAGCCCCGCTTTATCTGGAAACAGGTTTTCTCTTTGGCTTGGACTTCAGAGGAGAGACTATTCTAGACAGAATTCAGCGAAGCACTTGGATGCATGCTTAGCATCCCTGGCAGTTGTGTTCGGAGTTTGGAATTCCGGTGGTTCTGCCTCCGGTTACACCGAGACAGTGATACCTATCAGCCTGGCGGGTGAGGCCAGGGCTGCATTACTGGATGACTTTAGGAACACTTCTCCCTCTTATTAACATACTTACGAGCCCCTTATTCCAGCAGTCTGCCCAGGTGATTCCCCTCCTTCCCTGGCCACACCTTGAAGTATTGCTGTATGTCTGGGTCTCTGAAGGCACTTTTTATTTTATGTTCAACCGACTTCTCCTCAAGAGGCTCTCATTTTCCCCTTTGGCTCCGTGTGAGATCTGGGGGCAGTTTACTCAGGGTGACCCAAGAGCTGGCAAGGGGTCAGGGGGTTAGCGTTGTATTCTCGTATAGCATAATGGGAGCATGAGTCTGCACACACAGTGGTGCAAGCCTGCCCACACCGAGGGGAGCTACGGATGGTGCCAACAAAGAATTTCCACTGGCTCAGGCTGGGCATTGACTCACTTGACCGAAACAGAGAACCAACTGATAGAAAGTGATGGAAAGAGAAGACGAGAGTTCACCCATGTTCGTGCTCCAAACATCAGTCCGTTTCCTGTGGGTTACTCACTCAAGCAGGGTCGATCTCAGTTTATCCCCACAACATCCAGCTTGGTGATGCATCCAGGATGCCTGCTTTTCATGCGGAGTAAGGGTCTCGCTGTCACCCAGGAGGCACGTGGTCACATCCATTCCCCATCGGATGCTTGGGGCCAGGAGAAGATTTATGTGTTTGCCTAGATAATTTGAAAGCTGAAGCTTCTGTATAAAATATTAAAACTTTGTTTTCAGGTCCAACAACTTTTACTATATTATTATCTGCCCTTTGGGTTCCTTGAGCTCCTACTCATCACGGAACTCACAGAAAGTTACCTTTTTTATATCAAGGTATAGCTGACATACGACATCCTTTCGTTTCAGGTATAGAGCATAAAGATTCGATATTCATGTATGTTGTGACATGATTGCCCCAGTAAGGCTAATAAACATCTGTTGCCGCACATAATTACGGATTTTTTTCTCTTGTGATGAGAACTTTTAAGATTTACTCTCTTAACAACTTCCAAATATGCAACACAGTGTTATTAACTGTAGTCACCATGCTGCACATGAGATCCCCAGGACTTACAATAATTTTAACTTTTGGAATGCAGAACTCACGTTATCCAAGTACGTTCTGGGAGAGCCTTCAGAAGGGCCAAATCTCAGCTGTCCTACAGTTGACTGGATCTTTTAGAACATCTCTGAGCTGAGGGGTTGGAAAAAGTACATCAGTAATGAGTCTCGCTGGCTTTGAGATGGAAAGCCGAGGGGGAGCTGAGGTCTGAGGTCGTGCTGGTCTGCGGACAGTTTGGTCTGCTCTCTTCAGGGAAGGTGCAGACGATGGGAGTGGAAGCCTCCACCAATCTCCCCATTTCTTCCTTGGGGCTTCCAAGCCCACTTCTGATGGCCTTGATTACAGGGTCTGTTACCTAAAGAAATGAGGTGTCCCTAGCAAGAAGCAAACAGTTATTTTCATTCATCCTGAATTAAATGATCAGGGTGCCCAATGGTTAAGTATTACGTGACTTTTGGACAGGTGGCCACCAGAAAACCCTGTTTGCTCACTTTAATTCCCTCCAGGCACCAACATCTCTGAAATCCTGCAACGAGACTCTGGGAAGTCACTCGACTCCCCTCATCATCTCTTAACCATGACATTTAATGGGCTGATATTTCCTGGTTTGGCAGAGTTAGGAAATTTCTAATCTCTGCTGATAAAGGAGTTTACTGTTTTTCTAGCACATGATTCTGAGGGTTTACTGGCTTGAGAATTATAGTTGACTTCAGTAGATTCCTCTTAGGAGGAACAGGGGCTCATAGTGGATTGGAGTTTAATTATGGATTTATAGATACTGAATGATAGGCTCAATGCTTATCATTTATCCTCCAAAGATTTTTTTTAAAAGATTTTATTTATTTACTTGAGAGAGAGAGAGAGCACGAGTAGGGAGGGGCAGAGGGAGAAAGAGAAGCAGACTCCCCGCTGAGCAGGGAGCCTGACGTGGGGCTCGATCCAAGGACTCTGGGATCATGATCGTGCCAAAGGCAGACACTTAACTGACTGAGCCACCCAGGCACCCCTGTGCTTCAAAGATTTTTTAAAGCGTACAGTTGGCTCTCATTTATTCAAAACAAATCATGCATCCCTCTTTCTGAAAAGGCCTGTCTTCCGGACCCACATTTCCTTCAATTTGCTGTTGGAATTAAGTCCCACTTGAGACCAAGGAGAAGTCTCAGTGGGGCTTCTCATGCACTTTACCTTTCGATTGGAGAATGTCCCACACTGACCCAAGCGTCCCCAAGGAGCCTTGTTGTTTGGCAGGCTATCCGTCCCGGCCATTCGGGGGTCCAGATGCTGAAGAAGGAAGAAGCAAAGTGCCCAGTGCCTCAGGGTTTGTGGATTCTTCCCTTTGAAGACCAGAAGGGGCTTTACAGATAAGGGTCAGCGTTCAGAGGCCCTCACCAAGTCTGTGGAATTAGGACAAAGGAGTATAGGATCCTGAATTAATTGGACCAAGGTTAAAAATTCCAGCTTGGCCTCTTATAAGCTGCTCGACTCTGGGCAAATTCCTCATATTTGCTGACCCTCAGGTTCTTTGTCTGGAAAATGGGAGGTAACCATGCCTGTCTTGAGGAGCAGCTGTTCGCTAAGATGAAGTACAGCAGGGAAGAGACCTTGGCGCAGTCTGGAGTATTTCCCAAGTCCCAGAGTATTCCCAGCAATATTGGTTCATTTCCCCTCCATGTGCAAAGGGAGAGCCACTTGGCACAAAACTCAAGTCCCCCTGAGCAGGCACGCAGGACGAGCTTTGTTTGGGTTGAGTCTCAGGACTGAGACAGCATTCTGCCTCTGAAAACGATTATTCAGGCCTAAGGCTGCCGCCGCAGATACAGCTGCTTTTTAGCCCCTGATTATGTTGGTGTTAGGAGCCTGACCTGCGGCTTGGCTTTCCTGTCGTTGGGAGATGGACCGGACCACCCCGGCGTGCCCTGTTTGGGAACTGTCCAAACAGAGGAGGCAGAGTGGGCTGTGCTCCCTGGGCAGCCTCTCTGTGCTTCTCCTGTGCTGACTGCAGTAACAGTCGATCAGTCGATCAACAAACTGATCAGTAAAATCATGGATGCTTTCTCCCTGAGGGACACTGGTTCCTGCTTTCTGTCCAGAGTCCACAGCAGGAACTCTGCAGGAATACGGTGACTCACACACTCCTAGGGCAGCCCGAGGAGTTCTGTGTTGTTTTCATCCTTGCCTCCCAGGTGAGGAAATAGTCCTAGAGAAAGCACTTAACAGTTTGCACAGCATTTTGATAAAGCATATATTTTTTGAGTCTAAATGCCATACCTAATAGTGGTCAGAAATACAGACAGCAATTGAAGTAAGAAGGCATCTCAATGGCTCTCTGTCCTGATCCTCGGTGAAGTGGCTACAATCGCGCCCTTTGCATGGGCTACAGGGTGGAAGTCAGGGTGGTGAGGACACATTTTGGTGACACAGAAATGAGGGCTGCAAAGGACAATTTTGGTGACACAGAAACGAGGGCTGCAAGAGATTGGTCCATAGCCTGTAAGCAGAGCCAGGGCTTACTCCCATTTTCCTGCATTGCTCTGTGTCTCTAATTAGCCAGAATTTTGGGGACTCTAAGCCTCTCTTGGATGTGCCAGTTCCCTTTCCACCATGGAGGAGGCGTTTGTCCCAAGTAACTGGAGCAGAGGCGGGTTGATCCTGTGAGGGCACCTCTGTCAATCTGAGGTTTCTAACCTGTGAGCCTCAGGTCCCAGGGGGAGGGGGACCACCAGGGTCCTGGCAGGACACCCGAGGAGACCTGTGCCAGCCAAGCATCGCCTGCAGAGTCTGAATGATAGCCCCGCCCACCTGTGTGAGCTACGATGTGCCAAATTCTGTGTCGGTGGTTAGGGTTAGTAAAACGTATTCATTTGCTTGGGTAAGCATACCTAACTTCTTTTTTATAAAGCAAGATTTTATTGAGAGAGACAGACAAGCATGATCAGGCAGCAGGAGGGGCAGAGGGAGAAGAAGATTCCCTGCTGAGAAGGACCTGATCTTAGGACCCCAAGATTATGATCTGAGCCGAAGGCAGATACTTAACCCACTGAGCCACCCAGCCGCCCCAGCACACCTGAACTCTGTATGGACTTTTGTCAGTATGTACTTTCTTAATAAGAAATATTAAACATGCAACCATTATTACATGTGAGTCTGCCACATTTGGGGGGTTTACAAAGGCGTGTACAAAGGGGTCCCCACATTGAGAGTACGGGAGCTACTAATACGGAGCAGATCCAAGGCCAATATGGTTACAAACCTTTGAAATCGCAGACCCAGCAGGGTAGGCGCCGGCATCCCGCGTGGGGGGCCCAGCAAGAGGACAGTAGGAATAAGGAAGGGCTTCTATGTAATGAGGTCTGGGAATAGCCCACTCATTTATAGGGTCTGTGGCTTGGCAACATGTTTATGAAACACACACTTAATTTGTTAATTTTTAAAATGCGCTTTTATCTAAACTCACTTTCATGTCACGTAGATCCAGGCTGTTTGGACAGCTAGCCCTGCAGAAATGGAGGCTCTGACTTATTTCCTGCCTCTCACCTTTCAGAGGGAAAAAAATCACATTATCGAATGGGATGGTGGGAAGCAGGCCCCCACGTCCTTTCTCACGGCAAGGAGAGAGGCCACCAAGTTGAGTACCCGGATGCATCTCCCGGTAGGGTGGGGCCCCGCCGTGGCACCCCCTCACCTGTCACCTGGGACCCTTCCCTTCTGTCATATAGCGTCAGGTTCCAGGCCTAGATTTTAGGCCCTGTACATGCAGGCTGTGACTGCTCCGCCTTCTTTTCCTGCGTCCAGCCCAGGACGTGTTCGAAAACATTTATTGAATGAATACATCGGTGAGTGGAGAATATATGAATAGTTAAGTATGCTTTGACTTTATAACTGAGAAATTGAAAAAGTTTTAAAGAGATTTTAAAGTCCAATTCACTATTTATTAAATACGCCTATTCAGGGGTGCCTGGGTGGCTCTGTCGGTTGAGCGTCTGCCTTTAGCTCAGGTCACGGTCCCAGGGTCCTGGCACGGAGCCTGCATGAGGCTTCTTGCTCAGCAGGGGTCTGCTTCTCCCTCCGCCTGCTGCTCCCCCTGCTTGTGCTCTCTCATTCTCAGAAAAATAAATAAATAAAATTTTAAACAATATGCCTACGTAGTTTTTTCTCTTTGTATGGCCTGCATGGATTTACAGACGGTCAGAGTGTTAAATGGAAAATCTTACCCCCCCTCACCTTGATTACAGAAACAACATATGCTCATTGTAGAAAAATAAATTAAGGAGGTAAGGAAAAGGCTGACTGTCCCTCATAACCATAACTCCGTGTGTCTCCAAGAGCACATCTTTCCAGACTGCCCTGGGTGTGTTCTGCACGGTTTCCACGGAGCCCCCAGACCCTCTCTCTGCCCTGCTCTGTGCCCAGGGGGTTGACCCACTGTGGCAGACACCAGGCTTTTTTGCGCACCCTACCCCAGCTTGCAGTGATGCTCAGCTGATGAGCGGCACTGGCCAGACCGAAGCCTGTGGAAGGAAGAGAAGTCAGTACACTGCCCCCTCCCCACGGCCACCCCCGGTCAGTTGTTCTTCCTGACTTCAGTGTTTACCTCTGGCTGCTCCTGGGTGGCTCCAGTCCTAACCAGCGCTGGGACACATGATCCCCTCCTTGTTCTTCCTGCTCATGGGGGTCATGATGGCTTCTCACCATTGCTGGTCTCGGTGTCACCATCCTGCTGTTCACTCAGCTGTCCACAGCTCTGGAATGGGTCCCTTTGCTAAATCTCCTATTATAGGAACCACACAGGCTAGAGTGTGGCCTGATTAAAACAACACCCCCTTTATTTACATACGTGGTGCTGTACTAGACATTCTGTCTGGGTCCCTGCTTTTAAAGTTAACAATGCTCTGTGATAGGAATCTTTTGAGGCCAATAAGTACAAATACGTTTCCTCATTATTCTATTTGTTAGGATTTTCAATAGGACCTAATTAAATCCCACAAATATTTATTGAGTTTCTACCCTGTGTAAGATATAGTCCCTGCCCTTAACGGGGGCTACAGTGCTCTGTGGGCCTTAAGACAAGATAACTGGGTAGAAAATAAGAGGTGTCATCCAGGAGACACTAGTTATGAGTCATAAAATTTCAAAGGAGCCAGTGTGGGTTGTGGAGAAGGGCTTGTTGGAGGAGGCAGTGCTGTGATAGCTGGTGTGTGTGTGTGTGTGTGTGTGTGTGTGTGTGTGTGCACGTGTGTGTGCACGCACGCGTGTGTGTGTGTGTGTGTGTCTACTTAAACCAAAGGGAACAGGAGCCTGGAAGACACCCCAGACAGAGAAGGTGAGAGAAGGTGGCATGACCCAAGGCCAGGAGCTGAGACCTTTGAGGTTTTTCAAGCTGTGAAGAGTTTGGTTCAGCTGAGCAGAATGGAATATTCTCCCAGGGTACTTTATTCATCTCACCTCTTTTTCTTTCCTTTTTTAAAAATTTTTTAAAGCTTTAGTTATTTACTTTTGAGAGCGCATGTGCAGGGGAGGAGGGGCAGAGGAAGAGAGAAACATAAGCAGATTCCACACTCAGCGTGGGGCCCGACTCAGGACTTGATCTCACGACCCTGAGATCATGACCTGAGCTGAAATCAAGAGTTGGATGCTTAACCGACTGAGCCACCTTTAAAGCAGCCCATCTCACCTTTAAAGCAACTTGCTGGAATGGATATAATTTTTCTGCCTCCCTTCTAGATGATCATCTCCTGGAGGCCAGGGAGCATCCTTCATATCCTTTTATAGACCACATACTTAGAATAGGGTAAGGATTCCCAGTAGAGGTTTGTTGAGTAAATCCGAATGGAAAACCCTCTGATGGGAAAGAGAATTTGTTGTCAGATTGCGACGGGTCCCGAGGGCCAGGCTGAGTGGTTTGTGGGAAATGCTCTGAACTTGCCTCCTTCTGGTCAATGTCCCCTCTCTCTTCTCAGAGACTTCTTGCTCTTCCAGGCTTAACTGGAATCATAGACATGAACATGCTTTCTGGACAGGGACACTATCTCCTGAGAAGAGAGGCCCCATTTTCCCATATATTCGTTCTCCTCCAGAGGGTGGGGGGCAGGAAGTCCTGACTCATGTTAACCAGAAAAACAGTTGCACGTGGTTCCACCGAATCAGGCTGGTCTTTGAAACAGACAGCAAAACAAGAACTGAGTTTGGCTTTTCTCCCAATACGAAAAGTCCCGAGGATCTCTCTTTTCCCTTCTGTTCCAGCCTACCCAAGGAAAGCCAGAGAGCACCAACTTTTGCCCAAGCGCTCAGCTTCTCCCTCTCTTCTCCACATCCTGCCTCTGGGGCTTGGTCAAGGCTGAAGGCATTGATTGTCGGACAAGGGAATCCCAAAAGGGCTGGCAGATTTGTACAGCGCTTGGGAATGCAGTGACAGGATGTAGGCGATGGTGGTGGGCAGTGACCACAGTCACGAAACTGAAGAAGAGAGGATGAGTGTGGGCATGAACATGAACTCCACCACGTGCTGGCTGTGTGTGAGCCCTCACTCTGTGGCCACTCACCTTCTTAACCATCGCCTCCATCAGCAGAATGGTGATATCCATCCTCACAGAGTTGTGCAAACAAGGGAGACAAAGGGCAGACAGAAGCGCACAGTTTGGCTCAGGGACCCACCGTCATCTACTCTTTTCTCCCTGCACACAAGTACTCTACGTTTTCTATTCCAAACTCTGGTGGGACAGAAATGTACATTTCTTTGTGAACCAAGTGTGTAGCACTTTGGATGTATCTGGGGAGAATTATCCATTACCTCTTCATCTCCAATCCCTAAAACAAAACAATATGAAACAAATAAACCAAAATTTGAGCATCTGGCTTCCATTCTGAAACCAGGTGTTGGGCAGCTCGTCTGCGGAGAGCTGTACGCCATGTAGACGAATGGCCTTCCCGAAGCCCGGAATGTGCTCCTCAGGGAGGAGAGGGCTTCGAATGAAACCAGTTTGCCCTGATGGACCCTCGGGCTGTCCTGTTACGATGGTCTTGTAAACATCCAGGAAAACCTGTTGGCTGTTGAAAATCCAGATTCTAAATACTGTTTACTCCTCAATAATTTGTAATTCCTTTCCCAGCTCAAATAACTATAAACTCCTACAAAGTGCTTTATAAACACTCATTAGAGCATTACAAAAGTCCTTTGAGCTCCACGTGATTACCTCCATTTGGCAGTCGAGTAAACTGAGTCACAAAAGTTGAAAGATCTGCTCAAAGCTTTGCCAGGAGCGAAGACAGGGCAGGGCCCGTGCTCAGACATCCTGTCTCCTGGTCTGGTGAGCGGTTCCGTGGAACGTGCTGGGATCGGCCACGTCCAGGCTTCTGACCTCTCAGGGTCCGCCGTGTCACGGCCTTCTGGTTACCCATCATCTAGGACTGGCCGAGGTCCACTGGCCCCTGAGATACCACTGTCCAGGGGCAAAGGTTCTGCTTTGAAAAGGTCATCAGCACATGTGCCCAATAGCCACCTATGTCCTTTTGTCCCCAGCGGCCTGTCTCACTGATTCTCAGTGTCTGCTTATACGGGCCCACAGAGGGATCAGCAGAGAGCAGCAAGACATTGGTTTCCTGCTTTTCCTGAAAAGCTGAAAGCAGCCAGGATCCGTGGGGTAGCATACATTTCCTGGTTTTTAGCTGCCCTGCATTTAAACCCACCTACATTTAAGCTCTTCTATCTACCAGGTTTAACAGAAAAGGCTGGCGACGTGCTCTCCTAGATCGCTGGCACTAGGCTGTGGGCATGGGACCCAAGCTCAGCCAGCTTACAGCGCTGCCAGGGACGCAAGTGACTAATACGATGACAGGGCTTTGCCGGGTGGCAGGTGGAGATGCCTGCGTCCCAGGCCTGTCAGTGGTGGTGCCACGGGGCCAGTGGGGTGGAGGAGGCAGCTTTACCATCAGATTGCTGCTGTCTTTGACCTTGGCTGTGCTTAGAACTGTTGTCCCAGGTGCGCTTGGCTTCCCGCTCATTTCTGGAAACCTCGGGATTGTTTGTAAGTTAGCAGTTTTCATTCCAGCAAATTCCTTCCTGAAGCATACCAGAGTCAAGGGTTTTGTTTGTATCTGGCTGGGACCGAGTTACAGAATGAGAGCGGTTTCTCTTTTCCTTCCTCCCAGTTTTGAGAGATGGGTTCTAAGACTCCGAGGAGACTGGGGCACAGTGGAGATGGTAAACACAGCATGATGCGGGACGTCTGAAAGCGTTAGGAGCTGGTGTTTGAGGATGAGCTAGCTCATTCTTCTCCAGTGGCGCTGAACCCACATCAGCAATGTTGTTGAGTGGTGCCTTGTGACCGATCTCCCTGCCGTCAGCATGACCAGTGTCCTCACCAGCAACTCTAACCAGTGGTCGTGACTTAGACTAGCATCGGCATGTGCCCACTCCCTGTCTCTCCCAGGCTCCTCTCAGCAGGTTGCTCCCCATCCAGGGTCCCGACACAGCTTGCACGTGGAGTTGAGGTGGGGCTGCCCACAGCGATGTGCGGGGAGTGCAGAACACGTCTGCCTGCTTTTGCCCTTTCCAGTACTTGGGGATGTGAGGAAGCTGTCCCGAGGCATCTGGAAATCTTAAGAAATGGTGTTTTCACCGATGCCAGGGGCAATGAGCAAAATGCCTCTCACACACTCATAGAAGAAGGTAAGAGAATAAAAGATAATATTTGGAAGTGCTTTTTATGGAGAATCGCATTTGGTCTTCCTACTATCCCTTATGAAGAAGGTGCTATTGTTACCCCTAATTCACAGGTAAGACAGCTGAGGCACGGAGGTGAGGTGACTCGCTCAGGACTCTACTACTGTGTTACTGAGCATCCGGGAGGTGCCTGCCTGTGATCAGGTGGCTTCCAGAGCTAACTCTCTCTCACGCTTCCATGGAAAGATTATAAAAATATAGATTTCCAGGGTCTGCACCCAGAGATTTCAATTCAGCAGATCTTGGGAGGGTGAGGGGAAATTGAGCTGCCACCACGCCGGGATCCCAAATGATAAGGAATGTGTCCATGGGCAGGTATGGGGCAGCCATTGGCTGACACTAGAGCGGATGTGGCCACCCCCCTTCCCCCGGGCTCGGCGAGAATGCTTCCTGATCACTGACCCCTTTCCTGACTTGTGCTCAGAGTCCTTCCCAGTGCAGGTAGTGACTAGCATCACATGGAGGAGGGCTTCAAGGCAAAGGCAATTTGTCCTCTTCAGCCTGCAGAATGGAGGAGGGGACTGAAGAAGCTGGGTTTTGTCACAGGCTACTAACAACAAAGAAGGAAAACAATGGGCTGTTTCTGTGCCTAGGGTTTATTTCAGCTCTGTCGCGGGGAAATGTTACAGAACCTTTTGTTTTTAGCCTGGAGAGGGTGGATTCTTATCTCTAAATTGCTCTATGAGTTTAAGGTTATGCTAGCTACTTTAACATTTTATGACATTTTATAACATATTACAACTGTCGTCGAAACTGTTCATGTTTGTTTCTTTGTTTTAAGTCATCCAAATGACCAGCTTCTTCCCCATGGATCGGATTAGCTTACACATGCTGGACCTATTCATTAGGACGGCTCTAAGCACCACATCAACTGTTTGATCAGCAGCAGGGCACGGAGAAGGGTTCTGTCCCACCCATTCTTTAAGGTTCCAGGCTGATGGAGGCTCTGCCATCCTCTATGTGAGGCTTTGGAGATCAGTCCTCCTATGCGTTCACATCTAGGAGACATTTAAAGAGCACTGGTTGGATGTTGCAGTCCATTGGCCAGAAGTGGTCACATGGTTTTACTCAGCTGCAAGGGAGGCTGGGAAATGGAGGCGAACATGCCCAAGAAGAGAGGGAAATGGGTCTGGTGAACAGCCAGCTAGAGCCCCCTTGGGAGACATGAGGAGCTGTAGGTATGCCCAGAAGGAGCGACCAAGTACTACACAGCCCAGAGTGGGTGGTGCTTGGGTCAGTGGTATCTAATTTCGTCCCCCTGTTGGACAATGAAAATACATTCAGTGGGACAATTTTCAAATTGTAAATGGTAAAAAAGCCCCAAACCAAGAAAAAAAAACAACACCAAGAACAATGCTTTAGAATCTTCCCATTATTTTAACAGTCTTTCATGGCTTTTTTGGAGTTCTTAACATATGCATAGTTTTAGAAACACTTGTCTGGCTCACCTCGTGGCTTCGCTCATTAGCTGTTTGCCTCCCAAAACGTTTCCTTGGGCTCTAAGGGAAACCTATCCAAATCCGTCCTGGCCTTCTCCGTGTTCTAAAGTGTTCCTCCAAGACTGGAGGAATGCATTAACGTTTCTGGCTCTGAACAAAAATGTTGGCCTGGGTCCTCTTTCTTGAAAGTCCTTGTCCCTGGGCCCAAAAGTGGCAGGCTCTGGGTCCTTTGCAAGTGCAACATCTCACGCCTCATTCCATTCACCACCGGGGACCGCGATACCTGCCTCACAGGACAGTAGGGAGCTGTCGGGGAGCCGCTGTCTGGCGTACAGTAAGCATCACCTCTACACTGTTAACTCCAGAGTCAACAAGCCATCCACTGGCGTTCAGCTGGGTCGGGTTGTGTGGGTGAAGTTTACACCTGTGGAGAAGCATCTAAACATTTATGCTCAGAACAAAGATGTGGTCAGGGGGTGCCTCCCATGGGCCCAGCTCAGAGATGTCTCCCAGAGTTCTCCCTTGAAACAAACCCCGTGTGCTCTCCAACCAACCCTCACTGCACCGTGACTCAGTTTCCTGGACAAAAGGGGGGATACGACGACAGTTCTAAACTTGTTTGCAAAACACGTTGAGAGCCTTGAAATAAAGGTGGTATTTAGCGTGAGTTCAAAGAGTTATGTGATTATTTTATTGCCCCTTTGATTCCTGAGATTTTTCTGTTTGCTTGGCTTACAAACCCAAGCCAGAGCCATAAAATCACTTTTATGCAAGCGCCTTTCACA
Organism: Taxidea taxus jeffersonii; assembly: GCA_003697995.1. Lineage (NCBI taxonomy): Eukaryota > Metazoa > Chordata > Mammalia > Carnivora > Mustelidae > Taxidea > Taxidea taxus. The sequence goes on from ML108602.1 coordinate 32,086, forward strand.
CACATCATGAACCAACTGCATATTTCAATCAATGCATAAGGCACTCAGGAGAGGGAGGGCGGAGACAAGCAGAACGAGAACACCAGCAGTTTCTGCCTAATTGAGGCCATGACTATACATTGTCACTGAAACTGCTCCACGCTCGACCCACAAACTGGAGCAGCTCGCACAGGTTGGATCTGTTAGTTAAGATGGTCCCAAACACCAAATCCTTTGTGTTTCTCAACCTATCGTTCCTTCTTGTGGGGTCAGTCTGTGACTCACCACATTCTTTCCGCAGTCCCATGACCCCCAAGCAGAGGATGAAAGAAGCTTCGGTGTAAGTGACCCAGGCGGGAACCCCTTCTACAGTGCCCCAGGTGGGCGGCGGCGCAGCCTTTGCTGGCCAACACGGGGCCCACCCTCCCTGTTTAGGGACACATGCCATTCTATTGTTGGGTGGATCTGGTCGTAAAAGGCTCTTCCTATAGTCGAGCCACCGTGTTGGCTATGCTCAGGTGAGTCCCAGGCGGCCCTGGGTTCCCATGCTGGGCATGGAAGCTGGCAGCAGGAAAGGCTTGGAAAGCTCTGGTGGTCCTGGGCCTCTTTAAGCCGTTGAGTGGGAAGAGAAGACACACGGGACCCAAGGGTCATTTCTGTTTATGTTCTTCTAATGCTCGGTTTCACAGACCATGGTGAGGGGCGGCCCATTTAGATGATTCAAAGTTTAGTATTAATTTATAGGGACTGACTCTTCAGGGACAGCATTTTCGCCGCTGCTCTCCTTCTGTGCCTTCCACTTTTGGTCATCCAGGTCAGGAACCACAGGCCACCATATCATGCAAGAACAGGGAGCCTCTTTGGCCTCTGGTTCTATTTGCAGGAGCTTACAGTGAATGATCTGTTCTTCAAATTCACTGAGTAAATCATTTATTCAATTGCCATTCAATAAACCCCTCCTGTGTAAACAGCCCTCCCCAAGATAAGGGAATTCAGATCCTTATGCTTGAGAAACTTATATATTCCTTAGGGAGATGGGAAATTTTATCTGGACAGACCCTCTGCACACCTCACACCCCAGGAAACCCCATCCTAGGATGCTCTCTATTATTTCCCTCCATCGGTCTCTCTCTCTTTGTCTTTCTGTCTCTCTCTCTCTCTTTTACACACACACACACACCCCGGAAGACAACTTTCTTTTACCTAGCAGCCACCTTACCCCAGGGACCACGGAGAATGAGAGCAAAATGCAAGCAGGTGTGAAGGTCCCAGCCAAATGACCTGATTCTGAGGGAGACCCAAGGCCGGGACAGCTGTCCCAGGGACGGGAGTCAAACAGGGATGACCCAAACCCTGAGCTTGGTGGTTGGATGCTTTGTAGGGAGCTCCTGAGAAATGCTCTGTAAATCTTTATGGAATAAATGAGTAAGGGAGTGAGGGCCTGAATGTGGAGTCCGCCCCTGTCTCCACATGGTCCCAAGTATTACTCATCTTCATTTTCATTCTTCTGTGCTGAATGCTCTAGCCTAGATGATTCAGGGAAAGGGATTTTTAAAGCCGGACAATTCCAGAGATAGCTCTTGCCATCTATTGGCCCTGGACCCTTGTCTTTCAAGAGATTTTATAGAGCAGAGAATTCTAGAACCAAGGCCTTGTGGGATTCTCTCTCTTTAAATCTCTCAACAGAGATAGGCAGGGGCATGTATTATTATCCACTTAAGTCAGTTGTCCAAGAAAACCCAGCGGTGAGAGCATTCATGTTTAGGTCGTTCCTTTTAATGTGAACCTGAAGCACTTGGGAAAAAATGTACATTCATAGTGTCCAAGTGAGGCAAGCAGAGGTCAAGGGTCACCATCCCATTTGACAGATGGAAAACCGAAGGCTCTCATTGATGGAGCGAGCCAGGAACACAGAGCACAGGAGGGAAGCCATCTCTCTATGCCCACGCAAGAAGTAGGTGAGTTACTCTGAATGTCTGCTGCCGCGTGCTCTCGGGATGTGCCTCCTGGAGTCAGCCTTCCCTGGTCGGTGCTCCTGCAGGGGCTGCGTATGGGGGGTGCGTCCGAGGCACTCATATCTTTGCCCACGTCTGTCTAAGTGTCTGAGAGGGTACAAGCGTAACCCTCCCTCCAGTGTGGCCTCTCGCATTGTGCCACCACTGTCCAGAGCCTCTGGACCACCCATGATTATCACACAATCTTTGTCCTCGCTGTCATCCTCTTGGGCTGCCAACGCATAGCCCCCGTGAGGGCTGCGGCTAGGTCACTCTTCCACTCCGGGTGTCCTGAGTGACCTCAGTGCTGGTTCTCAGTTCAGCTGCTCACTTTCCTCCTGCCTTTTCTTGCTCATACCGGTGGCTCTGCCTGGACCGTAGGGTCACCCAGAACTGTCTCGCTTCAAAGATTCTGGACTCAGAGGACTCCCTCTCTGAACAGACTTTCATGGCTGCCGCCACTCGCCAGGAACTCTTTCTGGCCTGTTCACCTCCCTCTCCGCTCTAGACCATTTTCAGTCCATTTTACGACCACTCCTTGAGCACATGGAACCCTGTTCACGTCTCATCGATTCTTTGCTGAACATCGCCCTGGCCCTTGGCTCTAATTGCTCCAAGACATATCTGCAATCAGTCATATTTCCTGAGCTTCAGACTCTGAGGTCCAACTGCCCGCTGGGCACACAGCTCCACCAGGACATCTCATGAGCACCGAAAACTCAACACATTGAAAATGAATTCATTGTTCTCTCCCCAAACTTGTCCTTTTTTTTTTTTTTAAAGCTTTATTTATTTATTTGAGAGAGAGAGAGAGAAAGCAGGGGGCAGAGCAGAAGGAGAGGGGAGAGAGAATCTCAAGCAGACTCCTGGCTGAGCATAGAACGCAACACAATACAACCCAACACAACCCAACGGGGGCTCAATCTCATGACCCTGAGATCATGTATGACCTGAGCAGAAGTCAAGAACAGGTCACTCAGTCTACCACCCAGGCAACCCCCCCCACCCAACAACTGCTCTTTTTCTATGTTCCCTTTCTGACCATGACGGTGCCACCACTCACCCAGGAGGTCATTCAAACCCAAGACCGGGCACTGTGCTTGGCAAGCTCATCTCCCTTAGTCTCCCTCCAATCGACTGTCCAGGGATATCTTAGTCCCATTTCTGTCTCTCCACTGTCTTCCATGGTCCTTTGTGGTTCAGGCCATAGGTCTCCCTCACTGGGATCATGTCAGCCTCTCTCCCGAGCTTACCTCACTCTCTAGGCTTCTCCTCTCCAACTCCACATCCAAAATGCAGCAAGAGAGATGATTCTATCACACAGATCTGATCATTCTCCTCCTTATCCCTGTGGCCTCGGGATAAAAATCATGCGTTGCTGGGTCTCTGTCCTCCTCCCGCTCCCTCTGCAGTCCGGCCTCTCCCTGCTCTCTGGTCTCACCAAACCACTTCCTGTCCCTTCTGTGCTTTTGGCTCTGCTGCCTGGGAACTTTGTACACACTGTTCCCTCTGCCTGAAATGTGACCCCCTTCCCAATCTCATCCACTCCGTCTTGGCTAACCCCATACTCTCTGTGTGTCGCAGCCCAGAAGTCACTTTCCCCAGAAAGCCTTTCCTGACCCTCCGATCTGGGGCAGATTTCCCACCTGGGTTCCCACAGCACCATGCCACCCCCCACCAGAACCCCAGCACTGTCATCTAACTGACAGCCAACACGTCCTAAGCAAGCACTCACTCTGTGTTAGGGTGTTTCTCAAGGCTTTACTCATGATCACATTCAGCTGGCACTACAACCCTACGAAGAAGATGCCATTATTATCCCATTCTACAGATGAGGAAGCAAAGGTGAGAGCAGTCACATACACATGTATTTGGTAAGTGGCGGGAATAAGACTTGAGGCAGGTGGACTCATGATGCTACAAGGTTTCACGATTCTAGCTGCACATTCGAATTGGCCTTTAAAAACCACTCTTGCTCGTGCCCAATCCTAAGGGATTTTTTGGTGGCGGCGGTGGACAGTTGGCAGGAGTCCATCATTCTAAAAATCTCCAGAGGTGAAACTGATGTGCTGGACCAAAACCCAATAGGCCACATGGCCACCACCTGTTCCATTGTCTTGGGTCTGCAACGAGCTTCATGAGGACAGGGTACATTACCTCTGACTTGCCAGGTCCCCTCAGCACCTAGAATAGTGCCTGGCCCACAGTCAGCCTTCAAGAAGTGTTCAAGGACTAAATAAATTGCTTTTACTCTGGGCTGTCTCGACTCCTGGGATGCTAGAAAGAGCCAGATAATCTGGCCCACTGGCCCCATAAGTTCACAGTTGCCGTCCTTGGCCCCCCTCATGGCCTGACTCCTTCCCAGGAGTTGTGGAAGTTTCCCCCATGGTCTGTGAGCCCTCCCCCTTCTGTGCTATGCTCTCAGCAGGTGGCCCAGCCCCCACACATGAGACCAGGATCACCAGAGCAAGATCCCTTGGCTGATCTCCCCACTTTGCTGTTCCCTAAAAGTCTCGGGGTCTTCACTCCTTGATCCTTTACCTTTTAGGACACAGAAGATTGAGGCTTCATTCTGCCTCAGGCTCCCCTCCCCAGCCTGAGTCCCTGGGATGACATTAGTCCCAATTCCCAGGTGGCACCCTCCATCATTTGCTATCTTTGGAACCTGCGTGCTCCCTCCCTTCTGACTTCCCAGCCATTACCCCGCACCAAATGCCTCTGCCTTCCAGGCCCCATGCTCATGCCCTGGGCCATCCTGGTGGCCTCACAGCTGACCGGCTTGTTCTCATCTTTCAGCCCTGCCCCCCGCCCCCCATGCCCATGTGGTAATTCCACACCCCTTGCCAACTTTCCAGTGGGCAGAGCAAATGTAGGGGAGCCTGTAAGCTTCCTCATGGATCAGGTCTGAATTTCTCTTTAGAACACCATCTTTCCTCCTGTCCTCTCCCATTAGATCTCTTCCTTAAACGTTTCCTGCCATCTCTCTGTCTCTCTTGTTTCTCCCCATCAAAGCCTTGTCCAGCCTCAGAGCCCAGTTTGATGCCCAACCTGAGCCCCATGACCAGCCTAGCAGGAAAGGGGGCCCCCTTTCTGGAGTCCACCTTTCTGGACTTTGTTCTGCAGTTCGGCAGCGTGTGCTGCTTTTCCAGAACTTGCTATAGACTGTCTTCCCTCCTTAATGGACTATAAGCCCCTTGAAGGCAGGATCTGGCCTTTCTCCCCTGCAAGTGCTCTGTGCTAGCTTCACACAGAGAGAAGGCTCCATTCTGCATGATGGTCGCAGAAGGACACGAGCTCTCGCAAGCTCCTCCTGGCCCCGCACAGACTCGCACCGCCCTCAGCGGTGCCCAGAAGCTGGTAGGCTGTGCAAAGCAGGAGTTTTGCCCCTATGTCTTCCCAGGGCCTAGGCAGGCCTGCTGGGAAGATGTTCATGGCCGCATGGTTCCTGGGAGAGGCGCCGGGCAGCAAGAAGCTGCTTGTCTCTAGGGCAGGGAATGGGCAGCCTCTCCTCCAAGCAAGGCCGCCCTGGGGCCTGGCGGGGTGACTTGGGTCAGGGATCAGGGCTCTGGTCAGGGTAGCCCTGTTCCGTGTGGGCCTTCCTGGACACCCTCACTTTCCCCAGCACCAGTTCCCCAGGGCTCCCCTCCTTCTTCCCAAAGAGGGTCGAAGAAGGACTCACACAGGGGACGGACTCAGCTGTGGGAGGCTAGAGCACAAAAGCCAACAAAACCGGCATTATTTGTAATGTGGCCTCCCTTGTTAGTTTGTCAAGGCCTACTCTGTTTCCTCCAAGCAATGAGACAGGGAAAATAATTAAAAAACAAAACAAAACAAAAAACCCTGCTCTAAGTATGCACGAACTTTATGGCCTCCCTCTACTCATTGTGCTTCTCCTTCCCCGCCAGGAATGGCTGTGAGTTCCTCTCCCAGACTTTGTGTTTTCCATCCTAACGTTTATGGCATGGCGTCTCCCTCCATGAATGGCTAACACATTTCATTTTCTCCCCTCCGCCCCCATTATCAAAGAGTGCTTGAATAACTATTAACTCCCGGTTAACAGAAACGTGTTAATCATCTACAAGCCCTTGGGCAGGGAAATTATTCTTTGTAACCTTGTCCCTTGGCGGGAGAGCCCCTGTCCCCTGGCAGCTGACCTTCAACCAAACCCAGGTCTAGAAGCTGGAGAAACCCAGACAGTGAGGGTGTTACAAGGGCTGTTAGTCAGCCAAGGTCAGAAAGCGCTGGGCCGGGGTGACCCTCGTGCTCTGCAGTCCAAGCTGGGAGGATGCCTTTCCATCTAGCCACCCTTGCTCCAGGACCCTATAAAGAGACCAGCCTGCACTTTTTTTTTTTTTCCAAAATTGTTTTGCAAGCGAGGGCTAATCTATTGCACATTCTTCGTTGCTGGGAGACTCGGAGTGGCTGTACAGGCTGTTCTTTCTTGGAGCCATAGTTCAAAAGTGCTGCTGACCCAAACACAGATTGTAACCCTGCCCTCCCTGTGTGGGGCTGGGACGGCCTCTAGGATGTTTCTCCCCACCATGGCTTCAAGTGGCCAGATCCACCCACCGGACCCAGTTGCTGGGAGGGTGACCTCCTTCTGAAGTTAGGTGGGTGGTGCCCTTCCGGGGCAGGGGAAGCAGGAGCTGGAGGAGAGGAGGATGAAGGGGCGCAGGGAGGCTCCGGGGGTGCCCCCACCCCACCCCAGGAGAAGGGCTGAAGCAGCTGAGCCCAGCTCAACATCTGGAGCGCTCCCTCAGGTGCCCAAGGGTGAGAGAACCACCTTGGAGAAAACGGCCCCTTCATTCACAAAGCGGATCTGTTGCGGAGGGGGAGGCCAAGGGAAAGGAGGGCCGCTGTCCAAGCTCTTGCTGGGCTGGCTCGCTCTCCTTCTGCAGCGGCACCGGGCCCCTCCTCTCGGAGGGCAGCGATCTGCAGCAAGAGGACGCAGGCACGGCCAGACTTATTAGGAAAGATGTAGGGGGGTCTTGGCAGGCGCGGACAGGGCTGCTCCCAGGTCCCCGTGGGTCTGGTTACTGTCAGGCGCTGCGCTCCTGGGCCCTGCTGGCCTGGCTGGCCCCGGGGCCGAGGCTGCCCACGCGCCTGCGCCACTCCAGACCCAAACATTTCCACATTAGGCAGCCTCCCCATGCTCTGCGCCCCTGGCCATGACCTCGGGTGACCTCCGCGGCCGGGCTCAGAGCCAAGCCTCCCCCACAGGTGCAATGGCTGTTTTCTGGGTCTCACTTGTGATCAGGTGTCCAGGCACTTGGCAAAATTTAGCAAACATTCCTCGGTGCCGGGTTTCGCCTTCGCGCTATTGACACGGACACTCTCGGGGACCTGTGAGCAGAGTGTGGGTGCTTGTGGGGCACGGGTGACAGCGCCCAGCCAGCTTCACAGGCGGGGGCAAGAGGCTGGATGACTCCACCTCTCTGTTCATCCCTAGCCCCTCCCTTGAAGCTGGTCTGAGCTCCCTTTTGGACTCAGGATTCTGAGCAGGATTGGTTGTTCCTCACACACACTCCCACATCTAGATAGGCTGAGGCCATACGTGGCAGCCCCCAGGGGCCATGCGGGCCTGGACTCGGGGCTGTCCAGACTGGGGCTATGCTGTCAGTGCTGGGGAGGCTGGGGAATTCGAGGCTTACCTAAAAAACGACACGTGTTGAAATGGTGATAATTTGGATAAAGTGGGTTAAATAAAATGTTATGAAAATTCATTTTACCTGTATCTTTTTACTTTTTAATGGAGTTACTAGAAAAGATCCCATGAATGCCTTGTGCTGTGTTGTGGGGGACAGTGTGGCTCTAGACTGTCCCTGCAACCAGGGGTTCTGTCCACTTGTCCTTATGCTGCATTTCCCAGACTGCAGGGTGCCTCCGGGCTGTGTTCCGGCTCCCTTCCTACCCTTCTCCTTCCTCCTTCCAGCCTCCCTCCTCGTAGATCTTCGAAGTCGCGTTGCAGGGTCCAGGCCCCGCAACTCATATCCTGGCGGACTCTGGGATGGAGTCTCCTGTGGCCACCACCACCCCTGCATATGCTCACTGAGACATTGTCCCACTGTTTGGGGGTCAGGAGGCTGTGCCCAGTGTCCCAGGTGGACAGCACCAAATGTGGGTGGTTTTATTTCTCTCTTGCAAGAGGCACAGAATGATGAGCCCAAGTCATGCCGATTTGATTACTGTTACCAGCACTCGGTGGAAAGTGCCCACCGGGTCTGGGCTTCACACCTGTTTGGTATAACTCAAAAGAAACTTTGAGAAGTTCTTCTTTTATTAAGAGCGCTAGGATTTTAAATCAAATAAAATGCTATGTATCACAATTTCTTTTGTTCTATAGGCAATGTTCATGGGAAGTCAAAGTCATGAGTTAGAAATGTCAGCGTCTGAGACTATTGTCTGGCACGGTACATGTGTCCCCTGTGGCTGTTCAAACTTGATATGTGGCTACTCCAAACTCAGATGTAACAGAAATATAACATGCTTTTGGGTTTGGGGGGAAAAAAAAGAATGAAAAAAAATCTCACTAATGATTTTTATATTTATTATAAATATTTTAATATTTTATATTTTTTCAATCGAGTTATATCATTTATAATTAGTCTTGTTCCTTTAAAAAATATTTTATTTATTTATTTTACGGAGAAAGTGAGAGACGAGAGACAGCGTGAGCTGGGGGGAGGAGGCAGAGGGAGAAGGAGAAGGAGGCGGGGAGCCCGATGTGATGCGGGGCTTGATCCCAGGACCGTGAGATCATGACCTGAGCTGAAGGCAGATGCTTAATAGACTGAGACACCCAGGCACCTGTTCCTTTTTTTAACGTAGGTACTAGAAAATTGAGAATGACTTATGTGGCTTACACTGTATTTCTATAGGACAGTGCTGCTCCAAGGGAAGGATGCATTATTTATTCTGAGACATTTACAGATATAGGTGAGCGTCTCAGCCAGGTTTATCACAGCTCTGGAGCCTGGAAACTTGAGTCTTCCAGCCATGTAACAAAACATATGTCCAGTTCTGTAGGTTTGAATTCTGGTTCCTGGAGCCAGATGTTCTCTGGGGGACCCACCTTGACTTAACGTCTCCAGAAACAGCCCCACTGGCCCGCTGGGAAACTCCCAGGTTCTGCAGAGACTTGTCAGGTAGTAATTACATGTGTGCAAAGACCCTCCTGCTTCATACACTTAGTCATAATGATTTACCTTTACCAGGCACCAAAGGTGTGCTGGGAGATTAGCTGAACAGAGAGAAGACACGGCAAGCAGATCACCTTGAAGTTGACCTGTCAGCCAGATTTCACAGCACCTGCCTGTTCTAGCCTGGGGGGCTACGATTTATTCTTTGGGAAATTGCAAATTCTGCCTGCAGGCCCCAATCCAAATTGGCTTCTCTCTCCCAGGTTCTGGAAGACAGGATGGAGGCATCTGCAGGGCAGGGGAATTTCTTTTCCAGGCAGTTTTCCACCTGAATTACCTTTTATGACACCTTCAAGCAGTCTCTAAGAATTTAGTCTTTAAACACACACACACACACACACACACACACACACACACACACACACACACGTAAACATGGCCCCCTGGAGTTGGGTGCTGAGTCATCTGCTCCCTTTCCCAAGCCCTCCCTAGCAGGGACCCTTGGTTTGGAGGCAGTGGAAAGAATCCTGGAGAATCAGGTGTTCCTGCCCTTTTGCACGACCTGGGCACCGTGCCTGCCTGCCCCACACACTGAATGCTGCCGGGAAGGAGAGAAGCAACATTCATTAAAGGGGAGGAAAAATTAGGCCCTTTTCATTAAGGTCAGAAGATTTCTGCGGTTGGAGCAGCCGGCCAGGTGCATGACCAATTTTCTTGGCTCCTTGGCAGCAGTGAAGTATTTGAAAAATAATGGGGCCCTTAGTCTTATAAGTAAAAACGCATTTATCTTGGAAATTTAAAAAAAAAGTGCTGGCGATGGAAATTTTCAGATGAGATGCATTTCTTCGCGCCTGAATGTCTTGAATGCCTGCAGGATTTGTTTCCCTGCTAAGCTACTCACACTTGCAAATCTGTGCTTTTCAAGGTGAGGAGCTGAGAGTAAAAACGGGCTGTAAGATGTATTTCTGGGAGGGCAGAAAACAGGAAACAAATTGGAAGGACAGCATGTGGGGTGCGGATGCTGGGTTCAGGGAGGATGTTTGCTTATTCGGACAGAGAGCAAACGTCCCATCCCACCCAGTGCTAGGAGCTCCACACTATTTTAACCACGCCTGGAAACCAAGGTTCTCTTTGGAACTTGGTGGGACTGTTATTTTTTTGGCTTAAATTGTTTTTATAGGGTTACCCTCACTACTCCTTTCTGTTTGGGGATATTTTCATATTTTTTTATTAAAAAGAGTCCCAGAGCACCTTGATTTTTAAAGATTTTGAAAATGCACGTTCACCCAAATAAGGCGCCAAGAGCATAAACAGCAGGCAGCCTCAATATTTTGTGTGTCAACAGCCAGTGTTCCCAGGAGGCACAGCTGAGCTTGAGGGCAAAGAAGGAAGGAAAAGGCTCAGTCCTTGCCCCTAGGTGTTCCAACACCTACAGTCCCCTCCTCTGACCTCCTTTACCTACTTTCACTCCTGTGATTTTGAAGGAAGAGAAGACAGGTTGGAAAGGAGGAGGATACTGGGTGTGTAGGTTATGGAGGGAAGGCTCAGGGTGTGCTTGGGGAGGGGAAGAAGGACTGGGGGGTGGGGGGTTGCTTGTGAAGGGGGGCATCCAGTTGACCTGTGGGTGAGTGCAGTCAGCGTGGATCTGTCCGTGGCCTCCTAGGCTCATGCAGTAGACTGTGGTTGCCGCCATGAGCCTCTGGGTGAGGTCACAGGGCTGTGTTGGTCTATCTCATAGCAGGGGCACTGGAAGACATTCTAGGGGTCCCTCATCACCTCTGACTGTCACTGAACAGTTTCACTGTCCAGAGAAATCCCAAAGATGCTCACACCTTCTGTCATGCAGCACAGAAAAAACTATTGGGCTAATCAACCTTGGGAGCCACCTTGGCGTCCCTACTTGTCGGCATTTCCCAGACCCACCCTGTCACCAAACCTCATTACCCTTCCCTGAGTTGTCTATCTTCTCTCCCTTCCGGTCCCCCTGACTCTTCCCTGGGTCTTGGAGTATGGTGTTGAGGGGGAAGGGACAGACTGAGCTCTAGCTCAACACTCACGGCCGCTGACCCAAAAATCTGTGCTTGGCAATCTCGGCAGGCCTCTCAGGCCTCGGGGGCATGGGTCAGAAGCAGATTCTGCAGGAAAAATGGTGACGTGGAGTCCAGAGACATTATCAATCTCTTATTTTGCAGACGTGGAGCCCAAGACTCATCCGGGTTACGTGGCTTGTCTGGAGCCATTGAGCCAACTGGAGAGGAACCAGCGCTGGCACCGGCTTTCCTGACTCTCTGTATGCGCCCCCCCAAACTTACCCATGGAGAATGTTCTACCAGGCCATTCTCTTCACTGCCAGTGGAGTGATAGGTGTGGTTTTGACTATACTTATGCTTGAGTCACTAAGTCTATCCCCTGGCCTGCGTGGCCTCTGCGTGTCACCACGTTTCCTGGAGGCTCTGCTTCTGACCTGGGTGACTCTGCATGCTGTGGAGCAGAAGGGGCCCCTTGGTGGAGTGTTCTGGACCAGGAGTCACGAAGTATCATACTGGGGCCAGCTGTGGCCCATTGGCCAGAACCAACGGTCAACGCTTAAGGGATCTTGGGCATCACTTAATGGTTGATAGCATGAACGCAGCTCTAGGGAGAGGATTCACACCACAGAAATTGGTAAATGCTACAAATCGGGGTTTTCTTTTCCCTCACCAATTAGCTGGTTTACCAGCTCACCATGGATTTGGAGGTAGGACCCTGCTTAGGGCAGGGAGCTACTTCCAGGCAAGATGTTTAGTGCCAATTAAAAAATGGAAGGTGGCCCTACTGTGTATGAAGAAAAAGCATCAAATCTGGGAAAACTATCATGTGGGAGGTGAATGTCACTGATGCATCTTGCCCCGGACTGAGGAGGGCTCCAGGGAACAGCAGGGCTATCTAATTTGATGAGTGACAGTGAGGCCTGGGTGGGACTCCAACACCCATCTTGGGACAGCTTCCCCAGGGTCACATACAAGCCGGTGAGCTGGATGTACCACTCAGTGTTGGGGCAGAAACCTGGTGAAGGACAGTCACAGTCCATCACTGCCTCCCCCCGCCCCGCCCCTGCCCAGCACCTCAGCAAATGTTATCAATCCATCCCTGGTCCACACCTGATTGCGCCCCCTGCTCCTTACTGCGGCCACGAGCCAAGTGCGAGGTGCTGCCCCATCTCTCCTAAGATGCCCCCTTCCCTTCATTCTTGCCCATCTCTAGTTACTATCAACACAGCAGCAAAAGTGATGGGGGCAAGAAGGAGGAGGAGGAGAAGAGGGAAGAGGAGGAGGAACAGGGGGAGAAGCAGGAGGAGGAGGAAGGGGATGATAAGAAGAAGGAGGAGAAGGAGGAAGAGGAGGAGGAGGGAAGAAAGGGAAGACAAGGGGAAGACGAAGGAGGAGGAACAGAAGGAGGAGAAGGAGGGGGAATGGGAGAGGGAGGAGGAAGAAGAGAAGGAGGAGGGAAAAAAAGGAGAAGCAGAGTTTATTATGTCATCCTTCCCTGGACTACATCAAAACTCCTCAACAGCTTTGCATTGTACTTAGAATCGAGCAACGCTCTGCAAGAGCTGGCCCCAGCCCCCTTTCCAGCTGCTCTTGCTCGGTGCTCCTGCATCACTCTTGCCACACTGGTCTTCTTTCAGTTTCCTGAAACTGGCCTCAGGACCTTTGCACACACTCTTCCTGCCTCCAGGACTATGTCCTTAGTCATCCCATGGCTCCTTCATTTCCTTTCGGTCTCATCTTGAGTGCACCCTTCTTAGATGGAGAGTTCCTGCTTACCTGGTGGAACCCTTGGGGGGCTACCAAGAGGCTTTGCGCACAGGACTGGTGAGAACCAAGCAGTGGGTGAAAGGTTCCTTTTGGGTGAAAGGAACCATATGAATTCACAATGTTCCTGTTAAATTTGCGAACACCGTAGACCTTACAACAATATTGCTTGAAAGTTTGTGTTTGCTGACTACGCAGTTCTATGTCCATATGGGCAAAGGCCTGGGAAGGCGGCCAGCGAACCAGGGAGTGTGTGGGGCGATGGGGGTGCGGGAGCCCTGCTCAAGCCATGCATACTTCCAAACACTCCCATTTTGTCCTAAACTCTGACTGGCCTCTGGTTTGTTATTGGAACTAGCACCAATGATTCACGTTAAACAGATCCGAAGCAAAACTCATTATATGTTTTTCTTGAAATGGTCCTGAGAGGTGCTTTCCAAGAAACAAGAAAAAAAATGAACTCGCGGTGACTTTGAGTCTGCGAGGGGCAGTCAGTGGTTCGTTCCCAAGTGCAGAGCTTTCCCTGTTGCCCAGTACACGGGCAGTGAAGGAACGGGTCACCGAGCTTGGAAGGTAGAAGTGCTTTGCTGTTGTTCTAGCAGGGTCTTCATGGGGTGCTTATGGGGCCCCGGGGGGCAGGGACTGGGGAAGGGGTGCATTCAGCTTCCGTTGGGCCGCACAGCACATGGCTTAGAAAACTGGGACCACACTCACTGACAGCTCTGGAGCACAGCAGTTTGAAATCAAGGTGTTATAGAGCGATGCTCCTTGCATGAACTCTAGGCGGGAATCCCGCCTTGCCTCGTTCAGCTTCTGGGGGTGGCTGGAAATCCTCGGCATTCCTTGGCTAGTGGCTCCCTCGGTTCAATCTCCACCGTCATCATCACGTGGCATTCCTCCCTCTGTCCTTATCTGTGTGCAGGTGTCTTCATAAGGACCCCAGCCACGGGCCCACCCTCCTCCAGCATCATCTTAACTTGCTTACATCTGCAAGGACTCCCTTGCCAAATAGGGTCCCATTCACAGGTAGTGGAGTAAGGACATCCCCATCTCTTTCTGGGGGACACAACTCATCCCACGCAGGAGGGGTCCCCTCGGTCCTCTGCGGGCAGTCACATCACATGCATGTGTCACAAACATGCACGGCTGATGAGGAAACCTCACCCTCAACTTGAGTAAGATGTGACTTCCGAGTACGGGATACGCAATTCACCAAAACATTTTGAGGTTTGGAGTGAGAGCCCACTGGAGGTTGGGAAGCCTCCTTCTTTCAAAGATTTCCCAACACGTGTTACACAGGTCCTGTGGCAGGCTGAATCACGGGCCCTCAGGAGACATCCACGTCCTCAGCCCTGGAACCTGGGAATGTGTCACTCTACATGGTAAAAGGGACTTTGCTGATGGGATTAAGTTAAGGATTTTGAAACAAGGAGATGATCCTGGATGATCTGAGTGAGCCCAATGTCATCATGAGGATCCTTATAAGAGGGAGGCAGGGGGACTCAGAATCCAAGAAGGAGATGTGACCGCAGGTGCAGAGGTTAGGAACAGAGGGGTTTAGAGCTGCTGCACTACGGGCTTGGAAGATGGAGGGAGGGACAAGGAGCCAGGAATGTGGGCAGCCTTCTGAACCTGAAAATTCGAGGAAGCAGACTCTCCCTTCTGAGCCTTCAGAAGGAACCAGCCCTTGATCCTTGATCCTACTCCAGTGAGATGCATTTTTCACTTCAGATAAATCAATTTATCTTGTTTTAGGCCACTAAGTTTGTAGAAATTTGTCACAGCAGCAATAGGAAGCTAATACAGTCACACAGCCCAGTTTCCTGTCTTGTATTAATTTAACAAACGATCTGTCTGTCTATCCTTCCTGTTGAGTAAGATCTAGAACAGTATATTGCATGTAGAAGACACTTAACCTTTGTTGGGCGGGTAATTGAGAGCTCATTACATACTGTGTAGTAAGCTGGCCTCTTTGGATCCGTCACTGCCCTTGTCTCTGAGTATGGAGGAGAATTCGATATTAAACAAACACTTCTGCCTGCTAGAGCATGACTGGGTTCCACGGTGAGTGCTGTGACACTGGAACCCCAGAGAATGTTGACCAAGGAGAGCAAGGGGACCTAGCTTAGACTCCGGGGTCAGGCAGAGCCATCAGGGGGGACACAGAGCTGAAATGAGGATGAGACCTACCTCCTTTTGGTTCTAGTTTCAAGACAGAAACATTCTCTGCACAAGGAGGTGCCCTGATTTGAGCTCTCTCATGCCCACCCTTTTGGGGGATGGTCTGAGGTTGCCCTTTGGTCGTGGAAAAAAATGTGGAGTGGGTTCAGTCTGGCCCTGAGCCAGGTGTTCATCTTCATTCTGCCCGGGGTTAGTGCCCCCTGAGAACCCTCCTGCCCTCCCTGCATGCCTTGGGTTCAGCTGATGAATCTGATGGATGGGAGTGAGCGAGGCTGGGAGGGAGGAGTGCCGTTGCCCCACTGCGACAGGCTGGGAGGAAGCAGGAACCTGTCTTGTCCTTCTTCCCGGGGCTGCTGGTGTTTTCTGAGGTGAAGCTGGAGCACTCCGTCTCAGATGAGTCTCAGAGAAGGGCCAGAATGCACCCAATCTCCAGCAGCTACGAAGATCCGAGTGCTGTCTACTTAGAACCCAAACCCACCCTCCTAGCACCATGTGGATGGTGGGTCTGCAGGAGAGCTGAGCCCAATTTGCCCCCACGGCTGCCGGCCCCCAGCTGACACGGGCACCCCTCCCACTTGCTGGAGGTGCATTTCCCAGCTAAGCCATGGGTGGTGCAGACCTGGCCCCTGGGACAGTTCCAAGCCCTGGGGTTCCAGAGGCTGGGTGTCTCGGGACAGACTGACGGCCATATTAGGGGGCACCAGGGAAGCTTCTGAGGTTCGGCTGGGCCCCGCTGACCACACTGAGCTCTGCCCCTTCCACTTCTAAGGGGGAGGGTTTGTCATGGGGCCAGACGCGTGTGCTCCGGATGTGCCCCCCGGAGCCTGCTCTGGGAGGAGAGCCGCTTGCGCATGGCAGCAGGAGGGCCTGGGGTGCCCAAATATTCTGCAGGCTACCACTTGCCACCTGCCAACCAGAATCCCTGTGTTCCCCTTCCTGCCCCCACTCCCAGCGCTGCCTTATCAAGTGGAATCTTGTAGGAACGGCTGGCACCTCGGCAACCATGAGAAAAACACCCTAGTCAAACAAAGACTCTCCCCGACACAGAAGGGCTAGCCCTCGGCTATGGCCTCATGACAGCACTCTTTGCTCAAGCTTTTACAGGGGAGCCAAGTGCCCTCCTACCAAAGGCTGTCCCACGTCCTTCAGGTGAATCATTCCCCGTACCCCCAACCTGGGCACCCATTTGAGTGAGGAAAGAGCTTGGCCCCACAGGCAAAATGGCAGCCGAGATGTGAAGGGCTGGAGCCCCGCTTTGGAGCAGAGCCAGGGAGTGTGGGGGTGGGCACCCATCCCCAGCCTGCACTTCTCCGTCATCCGAAGCAACCTCCCTGTGGAACTAGGCAGAAAGTTCCGAGAGGAGGCAGAACGGAAGGAAGATGTGTCCAGAAAGAGCCAGAATGCATAGTGCATTCCCCATTCAGCTAGGGAGCAAGGCCAGCCAGGACCTTCCCTGGCCTTCCTTTAAGCTCCCTTAGGTTTATGGGTCAGCCCAGAGAGGCACATACAACCTCTTTCCTCGAGGACCATCGTTCTATTCTAGACTAGCTTACCTCAGTGCGAGGCTGTGGCCACCGTGCTGAAGCCCTGGGTGGAAACATTCAACTCCCAGCACCCAAGAGTTTGTTATCGCTGCGGCTATCAGACTAACACGTCTGCCCTTGGGATGCGCCAATGTGTGTTCATTTTTTGTTTTGTTTCATTTATGACTGTCTGGAACCATGAGCATCTTCTGTGTGTGTGAGGTGGGCTGGGATGGGAGGTGTCGGGCAGGCCACGGGCTGGCCCCAGCACTTCCTAGAGCTTACCGTATTTTCTGACGTCAGTTGTCCGATCGTCCCTTGTGAAGGACAATGAGCTCCATGAGGACAGGGGCAAAAATCTTCTTTTTCAGGACACCTGGGTGGCTCAGTGGGTTAAAGCCTCTGCCTTCGGCTCAGGTCATGATCCCAGGGTCCTGGGATGGAGCCCTGCATCGGGCTGTCTGCTCAGCAGGGAGCCTGCTTCCTCCTTTCTCTCTGCCTGCCTCTCTGCCACTTGTGATTTCTGTCTGTCAAATGAATAAATAAATAAAATCTTTAAAAAAATCTTCTTTTTCTTTGGATTTGCAGCTTCTGAGATACTGTAAGTTTCAATAAATACTATTGATGGAATGACGGACACGCCATGGTTAAGTTGTTGAACAGAGTGGCAATGGGGGCTTCATCCAAACTGAGACCCCTCTCTCCCAGCAGGGAGAGTACAGTGGTAATGGTAACCAAGCTAGGGATCAACCAGGTCAAGGGGGCTTTGAGATCTACTAGAAAATGTTCGTGTACTGGATTATGTCGGGTTGTGTGTTTCAAGCAGCTGTTTTCCTCTAAAATAGTAACAGCAGGAGGGGTGAATTACTGCTTGCCAGACGCTGCACTGGCTTTTTGCACATGCTATCTCTACTCCTTATAAGGACACTGGAGGGTATTATCATCTTCATTTCACAGATGTGGAAATGAACACTCAGCGAGATCGGGTATCCTGCTTAAGGCTAAAAAGTGGCACAGCCACTCATTCAGCCAATATTTATTGTGTGCCCACTATATGGCCAGCCCCAAGAGCCACTCAGAATTGCAGTAAAGACCAGACAGAAATTCCCGCTCTCCTGGACCCTCAGTGCTAGTGGAGGGAAATAAAATGGTGATCAAGATAATTAACAAAATATATGGTATGTTAGGGGTTGGTAAGTATAAGGTGAAAAGTAAAATAGAGAAGGGGGAGGGAGAGGGCTGATGGGGGCTGTGAGGGACTGCTGCAATTTGTTGGGGGGAGGAGTGCAAGGAAGCCCTCATCCAGAAGGTAACATGTCACTACAAACCTAAAGGAGGTGGGAGAAACAGCAGAGAGCTCTGGGAGGAGGGTCCCAGGTAGACAGAGCAGTGAATTCCATGGGCCAGAGGCAGGAACATTCCAGCATGTTCTAGAAACAGCAAGGTACAATGAGGTGAAGTCAGAGTGAGGGTGTGCAAAGGGACAGATTACAAAGGGCACTGTAAAATGTCCCGGGGATCTTCCTGTACTCCCATGGAGATGGGAGCCGTACAGGGTTTTAAGCAGAGAAGTGACATGATCCAGTTGGGGTTTCAACAGCATCCTTCTAGCTGCTGGGCTGAAGACAGACTGAGGGAACCCGGATAGAACTGGGAGACTGATCAGATGGCTGGGAAAGTAATCCCAGGAAGGGAGACAGTGGCTCAACTCAGGGCTGTAGTGGGGTCAGGTTCTGAGTGAAACTAGAGCCAGTGGGATTTGCTGATTGATTGGATGTGAGGTGTTAGAGAAGGAGCTGTCCTGAGCAACTGGGAAAATGAGATTTCCATTCCTTGAAATGGAAACCAGGGGAAAGGATAATTGGGAGAGAAATGCAAGAGCTCTGTTTTGGACATGTTACATTGGAGATACCAGTCAACATTCGAGTGGAGATGCCAAGCAGATGGTTGGATCTCTGAGTCTGGAGCTGAGAGGAGAGGTGGAGGCTGGAGATAGGCCACCAGTATCATTGTGTAGATAAGGCATTTGAAATCCTGATGCTGGATGAGCTCACTGATAGACACAGGGAAGGTAGAGAGAGGAAAGAAGAGATCCAAAAACTGAGCGCTGAGGCACTCGGTGGGAGGGCGGGGGGAAGAAGAGGAACCAGCAAAGGAGGTGGGAAAGAGCAAGCAGGAAGGCAGGAGGAAAACCAGGAAGGTGTGATGAAGCCAACTGAAGGAGGGGGAGGTAAAGAGGGGAAGGAAGATGAGGCAGAGGAGAAGGAGGATGGAAAATCAGCTGGATCAAATGTTGCTAGCAGGTCACATAAAAATGAGAACAGAGATTAAGCCCAGCCCCGTGCAGCCCAAAGCTACCGTGCACTGTTCACTCCCTCAGTATTTGACTGATGACAGATGCCAAAAACTGTTAACAGAAAAAATTCCAAGCCCCAAACCACAGTGTACTTAACATTTGACTTCACTAAACCACTCAGTGCAATCCAAGCATCATGGTGCTGCCTTTAAGTTCTCCAACCTTGTGTCTTCCCTCCCCGCAGCAGGTGCATTCCAGAAAGCAGAATGGAAAAGGAACCATTTTAGAGTATATGATATTGTAATTGCTCTATTACTATTGCAAACCACACTCTTTTAAAGAGAATTGTCACTTTCTAATTTCTCTGTTTTATAAATTAGTGTTTAGAGATAATGAGTGGAATATACTGGCTCTGGGATTTGACCTATATTAGAAATCACCATGTAGTTTACCAAATGGTACTGGAGAAGAAATTCCAAAACGAACTGATCTGAACAAGAGGCTGGTTCAGTGGAAGTGACAGAGGGAGAAGAGGGGTTCTGGCCAGGCTTGGGTATGGATTGACCACGCAATCTTAGGTGAATCACCCATCACATTTCCCTTATCCATTAAATAGTAATAACCAATTCCCAGTATGGTTACCCTACAGGGCATGGACCAATGAGGACGTTGTGAAAGCATTTTGCAAAGCTGAAAACCCATGGGGAATGCTACTGAGTACTGAGCACAGTGCCTGGCACATAGTAGGGCATGATCACTGGAAGTTGTTATGGACTATTGCTGTGCTTCTTATATGAAAATATGAGAAGCAAGATAAATCTGAAGTGCACTGGGGACCCAGTGAGGGGTGGTGAGCATGTTTTGGGAGTCTGGGGTTGTCCAGTGGCAGAGGGACCACTACAGGTCCAGCCCCTATGGGGCAGTGCCCACAAATATGAATTTCTCCCTTGCTCAAAATAAGGTTTCTACTTTATTGCATCGTAAGCATCAAGGATGCTTAAGGAATTCACCACTACTCCAGAGAGACAAAGGGCTCATCCAATATCAACATTGGTATCATCATGAGCATCACGATGACCATGGGGACTGCTGGCAAGGCAAGGAGCTGGCACTAGCAATGGGCAGCACCATTAGTTTTCTGAGTGATTTTTCACAACGGGCAGCTCTGGAACTAGAAGGGCCAGTGCTTGAGGAGCTCATTTCATCAGAACGCCTCAGACTGCAACCCCTTCATCCTTTTCCCTCCTGTACTGTTGTGCAGGGCGATGCTTGTCTCAGAAGGAAATACAGATGAAGTTCTTAGAAATTCCAAAGGCTTGACTAAGAGTCACCATTCCCCTTGTCTTTTGATACAACCAACCCTCCTTTCTTCCTGTCTTGCCTAGTTCTTGTGCATTTGTAGGCTTTCCCTTTTCTGTTCAGCTTTGGACCATTTATCTGTTTTGTTCTTGGAGAGGTGTGTCCTCTTATTCCTTACCTCCCTGCCTAACTAGAGATGACTGCTTGTCCCCATATTCACTCTTGCTTTCCTCCACAACAACTTAAAGTGTGGCTAGGCACATGGCCGTTAGAGACTGTTTCTTAGGCTCTCTTGCAGCATGGCAGCGTCATGTGACTAATTTCTTAAATAGGTTCGTGCTAAAGTGGTGTGTGTACTCTCTGCGCTTTTAAGTAGAGAGGTGTGTGCCTGTTATTCTTCTACTTTTCTCCTCCTTCCTGCTGTTGGAATGTGGATCTAGTGGTGAGCCATCTTGGACTAAGGGGATGAAGGCAACATCCTGGAGATGGCAGAGCAACAAGATGGAAGGCACCTGGGTCTTGACATGGGCTCTGGACTCCTTAAACTGACATACGAGAGAGAAATATATTTCTATCTTATTTAAATCCTATTATTCTGAGGCCTTTTGGAACTGATGAACCTACATTCTAGCAAATATATTCTTCAGGCTCTTTGATTTAGTGGACTGTAGGTTACGTGAGACAGAGAACATGGTTTGCTCACCATTGGGTCACTGGTACAGAGAGCTGGTAACATAGTATATGCTCAATAAATATTTGTTGAAAGTATGAAATGAGCTACTGTTTTACTCTGGCGTCTTTACCTCTGCTTTCCAAAGGGTGAGTGGCTCTTGATTCATTGCTCGCTTGGACTACTATGGACTCTGTCATGGGCCAAGTATGGAATGTCCTAAGGAAATGAAAAGTCAGAGGCAGAGAGTTCCAGTCCAGCTGGAGCACCCTTTGGGATGGTGGGCCTCGAATGAGGTTAGCCGTGTAATCCTCCCATCTGTTGAATAAACAGAAAGTTATCTAAAGGGTTCACATGACTTTTCAGCTTGATGGAGATGATGCTTTCATCCATATCTAAGGTCCATTTGATAGAGTGCCAGCAGAGACAGGAGGCCCATCAGATAGACCTGGAGTTCTGAGGATAAAAGAACCCACTACGGCCTTAATAGATTTTCCAGAGGGATGACTCTCCCAGGGAACAATGATCCGGAGTGCTGGCCCATTGGGCTCACAGCTCTTTTTGGTTCACTGAACGGGAGTGTTTACCGGTTGCCTGTTCTGCCTTGAGACTCTACTCCCGGCTGGGGTAGCCCATGAACACCAGCCATAATACCCTGATTCCTGAATTGGTGGGACCATGGGTTAACTTTCTAGCCTCTACGGACTAACAGTGTAGTTTGCATGTCTATCTTTTTTCTTGAAAACTTGCTGGACTCAGCAATTAATTCTAGGTGATTTTCTTTTGATTATTTGGGAGTGACTATATATAATCATGCCATCTACAAATAGGGCAAGTTTTATTTTATTTTATTTTTTCCAAAACTGTGGTTTTTGTTTGTTTGTTTGTTTGTTTGTTGTAGGCTGGACTTCCAGTAAAATACTGAATTAGAGCGGTGAGAGTAGATACTCTTTCCTTTTTCTTTTACTGTTAAAATAATTATTGTTAGCCATGGGGGTTTATAGGTGCTTTTTAGCAAGCTGAGCAAGTTCTCCCTCAGTTTCTATTTTTCTGGTATTTTTTCTAATGAATGGGGAAATTTGGGAAAGGGCAATAATTCTTTCATTATTCCAAATTCCTTAGTGAAATCAGTCCCTCCATGGGCATGTTACTGATTGAGTGAACACCAGATGCTAGGCTAGGCCCTGTGAGACACAGAAGCTTGAAACTTGACCCTTGCCCGTAAGCATTAAGGAGTCATGATCTCCATTCTACTATTGAGCATACATTGTAAACTGCAGAAGATCCAAGACAGAAAAGGCTGGTAACGACCTGACCAGAGGTAGTACTTAGGCTGGCCTCTGGGAATGAGTAGAACCTGAGAGAGAAAATAAGAGAGAGAACTTGGGAAATCTAAATGACCTGAAATTCTGTTTTCCTACAAGGATGACGGTAAGCCAGTAATTAGCAGGATACAACTAGCTTTTGATTTAAGGACATGGATTATCTCTGTTTTGTGGATTATCCCTGACAGTTGCTTCATCCTGGACTTCCTCCCTTTCTTTAACCAGCTGAGCATTTGGGTTCTCTTTTCTGCCATCAGTCAGCATGCTCAGAGAATGCAAATTAATATTACTATTAGCTAAAGAAAACCATAATTAAGAAGGGCAATCTGTTGTCCCTAAATCAGAGCATTTATTCCAAACTCAATAGGAGGGATATTTGTATTTTGTTTGTGGATATCCACACCACTTCTCTCCCTCTTAAGGATAAACAAGAGTCGGCTGTGTGACCATCACATACACGCCACGTTTATTAAGTTGGCTTGGGAGCTAAGAGTCATGCCGCAGAGATCATGGACCATGTGACATCTGATTCATTGGACCCATCCATATTTTTATGTGTTTACCCTAACATAAAGTAATAATAAATAGTACTCTCATCTGCAAAATTAAAAATCTCGGCACATTATCCACAGGTCATGCTTTGGGTTGTCTTCCTACAGCATTGATGGATTTGCACAGATCTAGCCTTTCTATCTCACTTTGTCCTGCTGGTGACCAGTGGCTCATCTCTGAGGCAAATGGCCAGGGTTAAGGGTGAAATCTGAGGCCTCGAGGCAGAGTGAAATGAACCGCTCCCTTCACATAGCGATTGAACCCCTGACCTTCACCTCATTAGCATAGCACTCCAACACTGCAATTCCTCCGCAATTTTACATCACCCCAGGGTGTTCCCACTTACCTCAAGAGGGAGCTGTGGAATTCCCCAAACCAAATTAATTTTAATTCGCTTTAATTTAAACATTAAATATGGGCTAGGCAGGCAGGACCTTGCAGGGGTGGAGGAGAATGGTCAATGTGAAAAAATGAAGCCGCCGTGATGCACCGCTACCCGAGCCCCCAGGGACAGCCTCTCTCACCCACCTGGCCGGTCCGGGGTGGAAGAGGTCTGTCCCTAAGCAGCAGGCATGGAAGGCTTTTAGATTATGGGGGGGGGAAACAGCTCAGTCCTACCAAACATCTGCATTTCATAGGACTGTTTCATGTGGTCAGCTGGGCATACTCTAAGTTTGCCGGCGCCCGATGGGCAACGGTTCAGCTGCGGTCCAGCGAGGCCCTCCCTTTTCCATCCTGGGGACTGTGATGCTTTGCATGGTCTTAGGAATTTGCTGCAGGAACAATTTGTGATTTATTAAGATAATAAATTGGGCTTTGTTGTTAGGGCTTTTTCCTGGGTCAATACATAAGATTTATCACATCGTGCCGGCCCAGGAAGCGTGTGGCTCCAAGGGTTCCAGGGTACTGTGGCCACTGGCTTTTTGGAGGCTGGCGGGGTCTCAGCAGGCTGGCAGCTGAACTGTAAGGCAGGGAAGGGAACAGTGGGAATCGGTTATTTAATGAACATCTTCAAAACCCTTCATTGCAGTTTACTAATAATAGCCATATGCGTTTATTACAGGATAATAAGTGTCTTTCCTTATACTGGCAACACCCTTTATAATTTGTAAAGGACTTTCACACACATTACCTCATCTGTTCTTTGCACACCTGTCAAGAATTGCGATCTTCATTTTATTGATGAGCGACGAGACTCAGAAAATTTAAATGACTTGCCCAAGGTCGCACCACTAGTAAATCACAGACCAGCTCCCATGTCTTCTCACATCCTGGGCCTTTTCCACTCTACTTCTCTTATCTCCATTTATCGTCTTCATCCATTTGCTTTTGGCAGGGAAGGGTGTAGTATCTCCATTTTACAGAAGAACAAATTGACGCAAAGATGTAATTAAATTTTTTGGCTCCTGCCTTTTGCAAACGCTCTCTTTTTGATGGCATTACATCCCTTTCTCGCTGAAGAGCAAGGAATTCTTTTGCAGGATAATTGCTGCTCTCAGAGTCCAGAATCTCTACTGTCATTGTCAGCACCATGATGGTCCTTTGGCTCTGACGTGCCCTCTGCGTCCGCTGGGGGCTCCCGCCAGCCACTTCTGGGTTAGGAGGAGGTCACACATAAATGGTTTGTTCACATCTACTTAAGCAGCTGTTGGCAAAACACTCTCCTACCCAGCCCTTCAAGGATAGGCATTTTGTTCTGGATCTTTTTTTTTATAGTCACGTTCTGTGAATTTCTTCTAATACACATTCCCAATCGGGCCCTTAGACACACTCTCCCCCCACCCCCGCAAATGACACTCCCCAAAGCCCATTCTAGATGCATGACCACACTATGTCATCCCACCCAGAGGAGCGCTCGACCTCTCCTGAATGCCTCTATGCTCATTATCTAGACTTGGATTGGAACTTAAGGGATAGTAGAAAATGGTTGTATCTATATCCTCTCCTAAGTTAAAGGAATTCACTTCACCTGTGCACAGGTGCACCAGGTGCACCTGTGGGGCATCGAGCAGCCACAGCGACTCTGTATGACAGAGCTTGGCCAAACCTGAGCGAGAAGATGACCCCACAAGGATGTAAGCTCCATGTGGGCAGACCTTAGTGTCTTTTGGTACACTCTTGAATCCCTAGGTCCCTGCCAGCCTCCTACGAAATTATATACTCAGTGAATGAACTAATGACCCAGAGATGATGAGATTAAAATTGATGGTGGCCCAGAAATCACGGCTGTGTCCATTGATGGCATAAGGTCACTTCTGCCTCCTGGCTCCCTTGGCTTACACCCATTTACAAAGCCTGCTCTGTTAGCCTTGCCAACGATTCCATATCCTGCTTAAATTATCCAGAATTGATTTGTAGGGCAGGCAATGGAGAAATCTGATACAAGTGGGATAGGATTGGTTAACCACATATATATGTTTTATCCACCTAACTTAGACTGAAAACTTCTGAAGGCCATGGAGGGTCCCATATCTTGTTGCACTCCTCAACATCTGGAATAGCGCTTTGCAAATAATGCATGCACAAGGCATGTTTGCAGGTGGTGATGAAGATGATTAAATAGCATTTTAAAGGCCAGGCGTCTATGAGGTTGGATGTCCTGAGGACCATCTTCCCTATGTACGTGTACATGCACACTTACACACACACATGCACACAAACACACATGTTTTCTCATTTGTGAGACACCATTTGCAAGAGGCCATTTGGGGAGTACAGTGGGCCCACTGAAACCGGAAGAAATTCAAGGCCATGGGCCAGCAACACCACAGGAGCCCCACACCCAGCAAAATGTTCTCACTGGCAGATCAAACCCCAAAGCTGTCATCAAATTCTGCTCCTTGACAGTCCCAATTCAACAGTGTGCTGAGAGACAAAAGAAGTTGAAACCCAAGTGAAGGTTGCCAACGAGTCTTTTCGGGCAACCAGCAGATTGCACAGAGGGTCAGCACAGACACCGGCAGAGAAGAACATTCTCCTGGCAGGACTCCATCTCTAAATTAGGCACCACTTCAGAGGATCTCAGCCTTGTACCTTATGGGATTTATTATTTTTTTTAAAGACCCAACATTTGTTCTTAATTATTCTTAACAAGACTTTCTTAATCTAGCACCATTCCCTCACTCTCTCACTCATTCGCTTACTCATTTAAAGCTTTGTTGTCCACGTACTGAGACCTTTGGCCCCGTCTGATGACGAAGACTCTGGAAAGCAGGTAAACCATTCCCACCTGTGCATGTTAACGATGAAGAAACCCATTTAGGTAAAGCTATCTCCCACAGCTCATTGCTACAAAACTTTGATTAAGACTCAGTTTAACTTGTAATTCTGAGCGTAGACCCTGGATAAATGCTTAGTGAGAAATACTGATGAG
This sequence comes from Taxidea taxus jeffersonii, assembly GCA_003697995.1. NCBI lineage: Eukaryota > Metazoa > Chordata > Mammalia > Carnivora > Mustelidae > Taxidea > Taxidea taxus. Next base: position 58,211 of record ML108602.1, read on the forward strand.
GCAAGGCACCCTTCCCTGGTCTAGAGTGGTGCTTTAGGGCAAGATTAGTGGTAGTGTTGGTAACTCCCAAAATACCACTGTGGAAGTCTATAATGATTTTGGAGAATGGCTTTGAGTTACGTCATGGTCTTGCCAACTATCCTAAAATCCTCAAAAGAAATCAACTGTATTTGAGCTATAATACATCATTTGGTTGAGTTCCCCAGTGTAGGAGTGTGAGGCTGAGGTGGGGGGCATTAGCTCAGCACCCTGGGGATGCAAGAGGGGACCACAGGCCCCAAGTTTGAGGCTCTGGGTCTAAACAGAAGGGAAGAGCTTCATAACTCGGTTGACAGAGCTTGGAACTACCACTGGGAGAGGTCATTCCATAGAAGAAGAGAGACTTGGTTTAAAAAAAAAAAAAAAAGAGGGACAGATTATGTTGCCCAATGAGAAGCATTGCCAGAGAAAGTTCCTGGGACTTTGAAGGAACCACGGGGCTGGAGTGTGAGTCTCCCTATTTGAACAATAATCAGAATCAGCTGAGGCTCTCTTTAAAACTACAGCTTCCCAGATATGCCCTCCTTAAAGATTCTATTAGGCAGGTCTAGGTGAGGCACAGAAATCGGTGTTTATCAGACCCTCCCCAGGTGATTTTTTATAATTGAGAAAGAGGCAAGCTCTGGGCTTGAGGATGCTCCCTCCCAAGGTGAAGAAGGAGCTTGACAAGCTAGGTCCAAGAGAGGGGCTCTGAGTCAAAAAGACAAGAACAAAAACAACATGAACCTTAAAAAAAAAAAAAAAGTGACTTGGCAAAAAGCAGCTGTAGCCCACATTTAATGATTTCCCATGACTTCCAGAAAAAAAAGCTGAGTCTGCAGATGCCTGTTCATCTGCAGGATGAATGGAGTCAGTGTGTTCCTTGGGATGCTGTCACAATGAGCCCATTATTACTGAGGTGCCCCGGTGAGCCATTCCTTATGATCTCCCCTGTCCCCCAAAGTCCCAGGTTGGTTTTCCTTGGATGCACTCCCTTCTCTCTTCCCAGGGGTTGACAGACTGCAAGGGCTGCTGTCTGCACTCCCTTTCTCTTTCACTAGCCTCCGCTCTGCAGACTTGCTCTGGATCGAATGACATTTCCCCTTCCTGGGGCCTCCTGAAGGCCTGGCGCTGAGACTCCCATGGGGAGGCCAGAGGCCTGCAGTCATCTGGGATGACAGAAGCTTAATTTCCAGCCCCATCCCGATCACACCTCCAAACAGCTGATCCCACTGTGAGTGTGAGGACTTGGGGCCTGCAAACATTTGGGGGCTGGTATCCCAGGAGGCCTTGAAAATCCCAGGCTTGCTGACGGCTGGTGGGCCCACGAAGGGGACTGGCTGCTGTCGCAAGCAGCCCAGCCCAGGTAACCCCAGAAGGAGATAATGAAGTGGGTGAAATCCTTGACGATGATAACAAAGCAGGGACCGTTTATTCGGCCACTCTTGTGTTGTCCTTTTCACGTACATTACTTTGTGTTTTAGAGCAATCTCTTGGGGGTAGTTATTATTGCACTGATTTTACACATGAGGACAGAACCTCGACATAGTTAAGGAACTTAGCATTACCCCACAGTTGTCTAGTAAAGAAACTTCTTAACATCAAAATATAATATGCATAAAAAGGAATATAATATGCATAAAGAAACGCATAGTGTGCTACTTTTTGGATTATCCCAAGTGTGAACACATTGCCCAAGGCAAAAGCCAGAATCTCACCAGCAGGAGAGAAATCTCCCCAGGGCCTCTCCAAATAATCACCTCTTCTCCATGGTAAGCATTTTTCTCACCAAAGATTTGATTGCTTGTTGGTGAATTGTATAGAAATGGGATCATATACCCTGTATTCTTTTTATCTGGCTTTTTCTCCACTAAGAATTATGTCTGTAAAGTTGATCTAATATTGCTAAGGTTACAAGAAGTTTTCTCATTTCTAATGCTGTAAAAATTTAAATGGTATGAATTTACCACAATTTATTTATACATTCATGGACTGCTGGTCATTTTGGTAGCTTTTCATCTGTTGCAAATAATGCTTCTTGGAACATTCTTCTATGTATCTTGTGGGGGGATACATCCCTGTGGGGTATATACTGAGGACTGGAATTGCTGGATTAGAGGATATGCCTACATCAGTTCTAGTGGATACATAGTTTTTCGGAGTGTCTGCACCAGTTCGTACTCCTAACAGATAGTTACGAGAGTCTGGGGGTATCCATATGATCACCAACCTTTGATACTTTGGGGCTTTTAAAACTTTTATCATTCTGGTGAATATATTTCAGTTTGTATCCCTCTGATGACTAGAGAAATTAAATACTTTTTTCAAATGTTATTGGTCATTTGGATATCTACTGGCCTGGTTGGGTCTTTTGCCCATTTTTGTATTGGGTGGTCTGTTTTTCTTGGTGATGTAGTTTCTCCTTATAGTTTCTGGCTATGAATCCCCTGTCACTTGTATAGATTGCAAATACCTTCTTCTCTGTGGCTTCCCTTCTCATTCTTGATGATTTCTTTTGATGAAATAAAAATTCAGATTTTAATGTAGTCTAATTTATCAATGTTTTCTTTGGGGATTCTGCTTTTTGTTCCTGTTACATGCAACTGACTCTTGTATACTGACATTTTTTATCCAACAACCTTGCTTGATTTCCTCATTAATTCTGACAGTTTTTCTACAAAATATTTTGTACTTTGTACTGCATGTATACTACACATGCAATTGTATAGCCTGTGAATAATGTCAGTTTTATTCTTTCATTCGTATTCTTAGAATTTTATTTCTTTGGTCTCACTTTATTGCAAAGTCTAGAACCTTAAGTATAATGATGACTAGAACAAAAGAAAGCTGGCATCCTTCTTTTATTCTGGATATTGGGGGAAAAGTATCACTATAAGAATATTAAGTATGATATACACTAGAGATATTTTTATAGATACTCCATCATATTGAGGTATTTCCCCTCTCTTTCTAGTTTCCTAAGAAAGTTCTTTCTTCTTTTTATTATCACTAAGGGCTAATTTTATTAAGTGCTTTTTCTGAATCTATTGAGTTGATCTTGATTTCCTTCTTCATTCTGGATGATTTTGGAACATTAAGACAATCTCATATTCTTAGAATAAAACCCATTTTTTTTGTTGATCCAGTTTGATAAGGTTTGTTTAGGATTAGCCTCCATGTTTAGGAGAAAGAAATAGCCTGTAATTTTCCCTCCCAGTCAGGTTTATTAAGGTAATTGGTAGTAAGGTAATACAGCTCTCAAAAATGTGTTGACAGGTTACTCATTTTCTGTTCGTTGGAATAATTTACATAAGGTTAATTATATTTCATCCATAAGTATTTGGAAGAATTCACTGGTGAAACCATCTGGTTCTGGAGTTTTCCTTGTGGAAAGATTTTTCGTTATGGATTTAATTTATTTAATAGATAAAAGATTATAAGTTGGTTCAGAACATCCTCTTATTTAATAGCTGCAGGCTATATAGATATATCTTTTTCTTTTCATTCCTGATATTAATTATTTGCACCCATCCTTTTTAAAAGGACATCAGTCTTGTCAGGAGCTTATCAATTTTATTAGTCTTTAAAAGATAATTTTTGGCTTTGTCCATTTTCTTTGTTGTATTATTATTTTCTCCTTCATTAATTCCTGCTGTTTATTATTTCCATTCTTGTATTACATCATAGTTGAATTTGCAATTCATTTACTAAAAATCTTAAGATGGAAACTTGGTTCATTGTTTCTCGATCCTTTCTTCTTTTCTAATGATGCATTTAAGGCTGTAAATTTCTCTTAAGCATGCTTTGGCTGCATCCCATAAGTTTTGATATGTTTCAATTTTATTATCTTTTCATTAAAATATTTTCTAATTTCCACTGTGATTTCTATGTTGACCCATGGGTTGTTTAGAAATCTATTGCTTCATTTTACATCACATTAATCCAGTCAAGCACTGAGCTCTTTCAAAATGATTCCGGATTCCTGCCTCCAGCTAGCTCTCTTTCTGGGTCACCCCTTTGGAGGAGTCTCAACTGAAAGTCTGAGGTGTCTATCCAGGCCTTTCCTCCCTGCCGGGCCCTGAGCTCCCTTTTTGTCACCCCAGGCCCATAAGACTCCTGGAAGCTCTGCTCAGCTTCTCAGCCACTGCTTGCACAGTGCCAGGTGCCAAGGAAGAACATGTCTGATGCTCATTTGCTGCTCATGCCTTGTTTCTGGGATTTTAGCTCTTTAGTCTCTCATCACATTGGTAGTTTTTTGATGGCTTCCACTAGATTTTTAAAAAATATCTTGTCCACATTATCCATTCTTGCCAGGTAGGTAGTCTGAGATGAGTCAGTCTGCCGTTGCCACCAAGAAAGATGTCCTAGAGCCGGGATTTGGGCCCAGGTCTGCGCATGCCCAGACCCCAGAGCCAAAGATCTGAGCCTGAATGTGGAGTTCAAAGGCAATTGCTGCTCAGCTCTCTGCTTTATCTTCCTCGTTGTTCTTGATCTAGTCCTTTGGATAAAACAGTGTCATTTATTGAACCCCACTTTAAAAATGTCCTAAACATAAATTTCTAAATTTCTTTTTCTTTTAAAGATTTTATTTTTATTTTATTTGACAGAGAGAGAGAGAGAGAGAGAGAGAGATCACAAGGGGGGTGGGGGGGGGGGAGCAACAGGCAGAGAGAGAAGGAGAAGCAGGCTTCCGGCTGAGCAGGGAGCCCAATGGGGGGCTCGATCCCAGGAACCTGGGATCATGACCTGAGCTGAAGGAAGATGCCCATCCAACTGAGCCACCAAGGTGCCCCCATAAATTTCCAAATTTCTTAATAGGGTTATTCTTTTTGGATCACTTCCTTTCTGGTGGCTGTTCACAGGGCCTTGGGGAGCCCTGCTGCCCTTTTTTAAGTTCATCCTTTCCAGGTCTGAAACCAATACCAAATTGTATGGGAAGCAGAAGCAGAATCACACTGTCCTGTAATTCTTTATCTCCTCTGGTAGATGTGAGAGTCCCTGAGGGGAATCCTTTGCAGGGGTTCACAAGGAGCCATTCTTAGGGCTCTCCCACAGTGACTTCCTTTCTGTCAATGTGAATGCCCTGACTGGCCACATTTCCTTTTTCCCTCTGGCTGCCAGGAAGCCCAGAGTGTAGAGCTACATTTATAGGTCATCTCTAGCTGCTATGTCTGTGCGCAGAGACTGGATGTGACTTTTCCTCCCCAGCTAGACCTCTTCTTATTTCTCTTTTCCTTAGTTCTGAATTTTCTTTATTTTTATATATTTTAAATATTATTCTGTCTCTCTCTGTGACTTTACATGAAACTGGAGTTACTTTAGTTTTGTCCACCTATGTAATCACTTAGAGTTTTTATTTATTTAAAAGTTTTCAGAGTGCCTGAGTGGCTCAGTCAGTTGAGCATCTGCCTTCAGCTCAGGTCATGATCCCAAGGTCCTGGGATCGAGACTGTGTCAGGCTCCCTGCTCACCAGGGAGTCTGCTTCTCCCTCTCCCTCTGCCGTTCTCCCTGCTTGTGCTCTCTTTCTGTCAAATAAATAAATAAAATCTTAAAAAAAATATTTTTTCAACTATGGAGACATTTGACTGACAACAGAATGGATCCTGGAGAAACAAAGATATGAACAGTATTGTAATTTCTAGAATTTATTTTTTTTAAAGATTTTATTTATTTATTTGACAGACAGAGATCACAAGTAGGCAGAGAGGCAGGCAGAGAGAGGGGAGGAAGCAGGCTCCTCACCGAGCAGAGAGCCCGATGCGGGGCTCGATCCCAGGACCCTGGAATCATGACCTGAGCTGAAAGCAGAGGCTTTAACCCACTGAGCCACCCAGGCGCCCCATTTCTAGAACTTATTGTGAAATTAGATTTTCATGAATCTTCACCCTACATATTCTGTTTAAGATCATTCATAACTAGATATTGCTGTATGTGAAAAACATGTTTCGAAATAAAAATTAAAAATCAGTTTTAGAGCTCTGATCAACCAGGAGCAGAGTTAGATGGACAAATCTGGTTACACTGGCCATGTGAGTATGAAAATGTGAAGATCAATTTTACAAATTCATGGACAAATGAAAGAAATTAAGTATCAAAACCAGAAACTATCAATATTATTCATTATTGCAATACACCAATATGTAAGTATGTTTTTTTCTTTCCTCCAAAAATTCATAGATGTCCCTAAAATGAAATTAATGTAATTTAGAGTTCAAATCCATTAGATATGTTATGGAT